>JASPKZ010001825.1:0-83194 GCA_030220185.1 Diploptera punctata
CGTACATCCCTCATATTCTCTTGATATAGGTACTAGTAACTTAGTAATTTTATATATTCAAATGAAAGGAATAATGTTTCAGAGACATCAGGCCACCATCCCTTGTACAAAAAACACCAGATTACGTTTATATAACACTTTGGCTAGACCAGTGTTGACCTATGGTAGTGAAGCATGGACACTAAAAAAACAACATGAAAGCAGAATAACGGCTTGTGAAATGAGATTCATGCGCAGAACAGCGGGTTACACCAGATGGGATCGGAAAAGGACACTGATATCTTAAAAGAAGTGAAGACTACGCCAATTTTGGAATATATTAAACAGTACCAACTAAATTGGAAACCACCATCTTGAAAGAATGAGTTCAAATCGGATCCCCAAAGCTGTTTATAATTATATACCAAGAGGACGAAGATCACTGGGCCGTCCTATGAAACGCTGGAGGGGAAAATTTTCTATAGGATCGTAACAGGCCTTGGCCTCATACTTGGAAGGAAGAAGGAAGACATCAGGCCATGACGGCTCATTGGTTCTAGGTTAAATGACGTAACGCTATAAATACACTTTTGTCTTATATCATTATGTCTCCATAAGCGCTTCTCCGTATTCCGTTAATTTTTCCCAGATACAGACTGCACCGATTAAATTCGAGAGCAAAAAAAAAAAAACGAAAAAAAATATTATAAGATATAAAATGAAGAATAAAAAACACTGTAAATATGTATTTTCTTGGTCCAGTTTTTTTTACGCAAAGAAATATCCTAGCTTCAATTTCTCCATATAGGCCTATACCACATTTCGGTCCACTAAAAGATTTTCTCTTAATTTTTTTTTTATTCTACTACTTGAAAGAAGCCAATGTCGCTCATTACATTCGTCTAGTCCATACTTTCTTTTAGACTCACTATTGATTATGGTTTAGTCACATCATACAAATGGAAGGTTGAATCTTGCATCATAAGAATGGAGAATTGCTAGATTTAATGCTGATTTCGCACTAAATGAACATTCATATCAGCATGCAAGATGTTTTGTTGTTACTAATGTCAAAACTTCAAACTGAATTTGAAACTAACGAAACAATATAGGCTTCACAGTGTTGGGGATGAAATTCCGCTAGTTTCAGTTACAGACGCTAGTTGCATTTGTGCAAAAGAAAATTTTGATAGCAAAGTTATGTAAAAGCCAAGGTAACGAATATAAGCCGCGCCTTTTTACATGTGAAATTTTGACCAAAATTGCAGCCTGTTTTCTGGCTAATATGGTAGTTACACCAACATATAAATTA
Source organism: Diploptera punctata (assembly GCA_030220185.1). Lineage (NCBI taxonomy): Eukaryota > Metazoa > Arthropoda > Insecta > Blattodea > Blaberidae > Diploptera > Diploptera punctata. The sequence continues at coordinate 1,292 of JASPKZ010001825.1, forward strand.
TCGCACTAAAAAGAACTTGAGAATAAAATTTGTGATAATCATATTGATCCTACACAAAGGCTAGTACGTTCATTATTAATAAAACAATTATGCTATTATAATGGCTTGTAAATGCCGGATAATCTTATTTCCCAATTTATTTTCTACACGTTTTTATCCGCGTGGATGAAATTTGCATAACTCTCTCTACTGTATCAATTCTTTCCAACACTTTTGAACGTGATAGTTCTGTTACTTAATAAAATACAAGCTCCTTATTCCCGGGGATATATTCCGTAAATATGCCGCGAATACAGAAACCGCGTATATGGAATGGTAATTTGTATGGGTATATGGGAGATACGTTCCAAGGTTCCAAAAACATAAAAATTATCAAAATAAAATAAATTTAATGAGAGATTTTGAACAATATCTATTGATTATTGTCAGGCTTAGGCAAGGGCTTAAAGAACTTACTATTTTTTTCCTGTTTTGCCGCTTTTAAATGGCCTTTCAATTCAGATTAATATTCAGCTGTGAATTCAGCGATAGAATTTCTCATTTTGTCTTCGGTTTTTCTTGATGAATCGTTCAGTTGATTATTTAACATTGAAATAGTGTGATATATAATTCAAACGACTGGCCAACACGTAAACTGTAAAGCATTTATATTTTTACTTTAAGCGGCAACACTACTTCTTTTCGCTTCGGAACTAATTTTACTTTCATTTTACTCGACATTATAATGTGGTCTCGGGGTAGCGTGCTGCCTTGTCACGCAGCGGGCCCGGGTTCGATCCCCGGTCGGGACAGTTTTTCTGGGTGAGGTTTTTATCGGGGTTTTTCCTTACCTGTAAGACAAATGTCAGGAAAACTTTAAGGCCCAAACGGTCCCCGAAATCATATGGCCATCGCAATCATCATCATTCATATTCATATCAGGTTAAGTTTAGGATTAGGGACTCTCCTGGCGCACCACTATCATCATCATCACCCATCATATCATCGGGGCAACGTAACCCCGCCTTCCAGGTGCCCCAACCTCAGAAGTGGGTTACAAGTACGCCATGCCAGGAGAGAAACCAGGCATGTCGAAATACAAACCTGGGACATTTGAATAAATAAATAAATAAATAAATAAATAAATAAATAAATTGGGAACAAAGCAGAAAATACACGTGTTATTCAATCAAAATTATTTCAACGAATGACAGGATTCCCTAGTCTGGGTTCCCACATAATCACTGCATAAGTCCACGTTTTAGGTTCTATTTGGAGCAGATGACCCCCCATTTCCATTTCAACCCCATTGCTGATGTTGCTACGTCTTTCAGTTCCGTTATCTTCCGGATGTTCTCGTTCCTGAAACGGTCTCATTTAGTGACGTTTTTTAGTTTCCGCTCCATTGTTCTCTGGCAAATTTCTAACATGGATGTTCCTTTTTTTTTTTTTTTTTGTTAGTGACCATGTCTGCGAGCCGTATGTTAACACAGGTAATATACACATGCCCATGACTGCTTTTTCATTTTTAGGCTGATGGATTTTCATAGTAATATATAGAGCTCAGAATTTTTTCCATGCTTGTGTGATTCTCCTCTCGATTTCGTTCAGAGTTTGGTTGGTGAATGATATGGCTTGGCTTAAGTAAACATATTCATTGATATAGTCGATTTTCTGATTTTCGATCTGCATTAGCTTTTTTCTACCGTTAGTCATTATCTTGGTTTATTGTATTTAATGTATTTACAGAGCTCTCTTAACATTTATTCTGCTTTCTCGTGTGAGGGTGATGTCGTCTGCAAAGCGGAGATTGAGTCATTTCCTTCCGTCTATATTTATTCCTTAGTCTTATTTCATCCTGCTGAAGATATCCTCCATTAGGGCTATGAACATTTTTTGGGATATTTTCAGGTTAATAGGAATCATTAACTGATGGATCAGATGAGATGAGTAAAATATTTGATCATCCGTTTGGTTTTTGGCGTTGGTTATCTAGCTCACAAGTTTGCATTGATATTCTCTTCATGGAGAACGATACTGTTTAACTCATATTCCAAATGACCAAGCACGTTTCAATGAATTTTGTTTTACAACCAATGACAGTCGTGTTTCACCTCGATTTTTATCGAATTCTTTTACCAAAATAAAGAAAGCTCCTCCTTTTAATATTCTGACCAGGTCAGAGCATTATTTTGCAGTGACTGACTCTCCAACAAATAATGAACAGATTCATTCGGACTACATATTAGATACTTGTGTGTTGAATAATTGTGTTTTTAAATAATGATTTTACGGAGTTGTTTCCTAAAAACATAATCAATAACCTTCGTGTAATGTTGGTTATATTAGACAGTTTAATGTATTACATGTTTTATCCACTAAGGTGCATTCTTACAAAATTCCGTTTCTATTTGGCAATAAATAATATTATTTAGTTGCAGTGGATGAACGAATGAAACATAAGCAAACATTTCTCATTTGTTTTCAAATATCGCCGTTTACATTAAATATATAAATATTTTAAAATAACTATATTTAAATAATGATTTGTGGTAAACAGCTTAATTTTATTCGTTAAATAGTCCTAACAAATGCCACTCTTGATTTCCAAATCCTCTAGATAAATTGAAAATCACTAGTAGCATTATTTATCATAATTTCTCGTTGAAATAAATAACTTTATATTAAATCAATATTCCGTATTTTTTATTTAGTTGACATTTCTTTTCTTTACAACTTAACTAAATTGTAATTGCAGGTTTTTCAGTTCACTGGTCTAAATATCTTTCTTTTTTCTCAATTATGAACATTTTGTAGTTAATAAATATATAAATATTCTTACATTAACTATGTCTATTAGTTCATGATGTTTAACGAAACAACCCTACCATGGGGATTCTAGTTATTTATGAACTTCCTTGATGCGCCTTCGTTCAGTTTTCAACGATGTAATGGACAGATCTCCATACAATAATTCCCATATATTAAGTCACATGACTAACTGCTATATTCCTATTGGTAAATGCCTAGTCTTATATTAGATATTGTAGCTGATGCCGAAGAGGTCGTCCTCACTTCGTTTTGACGTAAATAATCCACTCAGATTTTGTACATTGTTCCACTACATCTTTATTTCATTCTATACACTATCACTAACTATTACTCACAATTTGCCCAACAATTAATTCGGATTTATATATTTATCTACCGCATACTTATTTTACAGTCTCTGATGAGCCCGCTCACTACATTTTGTTCTCTCTCTCAGCTCACATATCGCTGTCAAAAACACGACTGACCCGCTTCCTTCCGTCTGTCCGTCCGTCCGTTTTCTGACAGCGTTTGTTGCCGCCCAGTGTGCTGATTCCAGTATCTAATTTACTCCCTCGGCAGCAAAATAACCAATGGCCAACTCTAAGTGGCTTTCTTAATTGTAACCGTGGCCTAAACGGCATTTTTAGGAATTTATTACATGTGCTGTGGTGGTAATGTAGCGTCATGTACTTATTTTGTCCACTAGATTAACCCTTATGGAGGTTCTTCTCCGGTGAATATGTTTTAATGCACTGTACGCCATTGTGGTAATTGTCCTATCGTGCGTACTATTGGATTATCATGTTCCAAAATGTTTTGATACATTTTGTTAACTTGATCTTTGACAATAGTATCAAGATAGGGCAATTGTGTTGCATCATGTAGCTCTGCTATTATTGTTTACATAGGTTCCGAAACTATAATTTTAAGACATCGATTCTGAATGATTCGAATTTTTTTTTGTGTTTTTTCGCAAGAATACTCAGAGCTTCGCAGACGTAAAGTAGCATGCTACGGATTACTGCTTAATCCGTTTAGATAGAGTTGCATGCCGGAAGAATGTATATAATATAGCAATCGCTGCATTTTATTTTTGTTGTACATAATTTATATGATGTTTAAAAGTTATTTAGGGTCGAGATGTAGTCCAAGATACTTAACTGAAGTCTCATTGCGTAGAATTTGTGCACCAATTGTTAGTTGGATTGCTGAAGGTTGGGAACATTTGGAAAAAATGATTAATTTGGATTTGGTAATATTAAGTTTGATATTCCAGAGACATTACCAATCATAAATAGTTGATTGTGATATCTGAAACGTTAGGATTCGATGATGTAAGGAACTGAGTTTAATTTGGATATAAAAGCATGTATCATCGGCAAATTATGCAGTTTTAACTGAGGGACGGTTCGGTAGATCGGAGACATAGAGGTTATAGAGCAGCAGAGAAAGAACTGCCCCTTGTGGTACACCCGCTAATATTGACTTGCAGTTAGATCTGTGTCCATTTATTGACACAAAGATTTCCTCTTTGAAAGGAAGATAGATATAATTTGATTTGATTTGGTGCCAAATTGAATTTTATTAGCCTGTATATCAAGCCATTGATACAGATAGAGTCGAAGGCCTTCTCAATGTCTTAGAAATGTTGCTATTTTGCTCCTCTTGGCGTTGAACTCAGTGACAATCTGATCAATAAGTCTCGCCAGTTGCATGGGGTAACTAAGCGCGTTTCGAAAGTAAAACTGGTAATTTGGTAGTAATTTTTTATTCTGAACTTCAGTTTTTAATTGGGCCAAATTTAGTCTTCTAGTAGTTTTCCCAAAACTGGTAAGAGATTTATTGGTCGTAGATTATCGGGATTTGTTGGGTCTTTATCAGATTTTCGGAGCACTATAAAGTTTGCTACTTTACATGCAGAAGGGATATAATTAAGTTTGAAGCAAAACTTAATATTGTAAGGAGAAGGATCAGAGATTTTTATTTTTGGGTAGGTATTTGATGGCCAAATTAGGCAATAGGATTCGATCTGTGCCTGGGGCACAGGTATTTCTTAAGGAGTGGATGTGGTGTTTGAGGTCTTTTAGGTGAATATCCGGATAGGTGGGTACTATAGTAGCAGCAAGCCGTCTTCACCACAGATTATATAGGCGGGAAGGAACTTTCTAGGCGTGTGATATATGCTTTTACAGTATAGAAATATCTGAGCATCGATCCTTCCAGAAAGGGGAAGTACAGACTCGTAGAGATCTCTGGAATGAGAGACTAGTATTTCGATGGTCTGCGCAGGTCTTCAGATTTGTGAGTCGACGACTCGCGAATGTGTTTCTACAAATGCGAGACCACTATTCTCGCCTTTGCTAGCGAAATTCAAATGTCGTTATTACGACGCGTCACAATGCTCCCTCCTTAGAGCTGATCTTCTCTGCACCTGTGCAGCCAATCGTAGTCTACAAGACTTAACGTTTTCATTACATCTAATATCTCATAAATATAATATAGCTCACTCTTAGGTAGTCTTCTAATTCACCTGCATTTTCAACAGGCTAATTACTTATTGTCGGCCTCGGTGGTATAGGGGTATGTTCCTTACCTCTGGTTCCGAGGGTCGCGATTTCAGGCCCGGCCAGGGACGGTGGGCTTTTAGGATAGAATATCCAACAGACAAGTCATCCGGGATTTAAGCCATGGGTCCCGAGTCCGAATATGTTTGTACTCGTAAACTAATCTCAAGGTAAATTAGTGTCTTCGAGCAGAATTTAATTGATCTTACCCATCCAAATAATACTAAAGTTACCTACTAGATGTCTCATTGCGGCGATGTGCTGACCACATACCACTCACTAACACCGTAGAGAAGTTAGCTTAACTAAATTAGCTTGGTCAATAAACTTCCGATTGGGAGCACCCTTATTCTCACGCGGGATATACAGGTAAAACCATACCGTAACAAAATATATGAATACGACATATAAAATAATTGTGTGTAAAAGAACATGCTACAATGACTGGAGGACCCGACATGCTGACTATATGTCACCGTTATATAACCTCTATGATTAACACATATGGATATATGGCCAGCAGCCAAATAGTATGTCTAAGGTATTCTAGGATTGCCGCGTCTCGTTCTGGAGTTAGAGTTAATTAAACGTAAAATCTCACTTTGATTCGTTGTAACGTAAATATTGATGTTACTGCAGAAAATTAAGTTATTCTTACATACTAGGTATTTCATACTTGTTCTTCTATTCTCCTCACTACCATCCTTCAGAACCCTCAAGTCCTTCAATCCACACTATCCTTTGTAAACTCCCAAGTTTCTTCAAGAAAATAGACTGACAAATTCGAAAACTACAAGAAAAACTTTTAAGATCGAAAAGCTTATGCAACACTCCAATGAAGACATCTACTAGAAAAGCTGTGAGAGGAGAACTTTCAAACAGCTAGCACTCAATTTTCGCCAGACCTTCACTACAAGCACCTTAATTACTGGGTCAAGGCCTTTAAAAGGCCGGTACCACTACACACCTTAATCTTCGCTCTAGGGATACAATTAATTTTATTTACCATAAACCTGAAAGATAAAGATTACTAAAGTAGGGAAACATATCCTATTAAATTGACACGAAAGCCGGTGAGGGGTTGGGGTGCAAAGATGCACGATTCGTATCCAACGTCGTGAGGAGGACCTCTGATTCACATTACTCGTTTTATGGAAGGCAAAAATAATCTCCAGCTACCAAGAAATGAATACAGACTATTCAGTCCCTAGTCATACTTTTTTCCGGCTCAACTGTCTGTTGGACTAGTAATTGCATATATGTATATGCTTCTAAAAATTATCCTGAACCACCTTCGAGGTTACTTTATAAAATGTTAAAACTGTACCTGAGATCTCAGTCATCCTCAACTAAAATTTCGTTTGAAACTCAGAATTTTTTTTACCGAAAGTTTTAGTTGAGGACGTGTGATATCTTAGGTACAGTTTTATAATTTAAACGTTTATTTGTATATTCGGTAGAATCTCTTTGCAATAAGCAATTATTTCAATTATGTAAATGGCGTATCGTGAGACCAATTTATTTATTTTTTCTCTATTAGACTGAATTCAAATATCAAATTGTATCTGTCTTCCTCATTTAATACATGATGTAAAACATATTATTATTAATATTGAGTGGAGAACATCTTTTTAATAACTCACCTCATACAATTTCAATTTTTTTTGAGACCATTGGTTTGAAAACTGCTAACGTATCACCTTAGCGGTTTAATTCCTTTTATATTTCTTAATTTATGTAGTTTACATAAAACATTACATTTTCATTGTAAGAATATTGATCTTAAATCATAAATTTATTTAAGGATTCTATAATCACCATAGTATCTTCAATACTAAGAAGCTCTTTTAAGCTCTTAATGTATATTCACTAAATGTTTGAAGATGACCAGGTATTAATAGCACAGGACCACGATGACATAGAATATATGGCTAAAAAACTAAAAGAAGAATATGAAATATGGGGACTTTATATAAACATTGAGAAAACCAATACCTGTGTATAGGAGAAGAAATGGAAAATATAAATTTCAAAAATGGAGAAGAACTGAAACTAGTATTGATGCACTTATTTAGGAACAAAATTAGACCATTCAGGCGATAACACAGTGGAAATTAAAAATATAATCGTATAAACAAAACAAGCAATAAATGCTTTAAATTCTGTTTGGTGGAGCAAAAATATTACAAAAATAGAAAATTACAAATATATAAAACCATAATTCAGAGAATTTTAACACATGGTGCTGAAGTCTGGCAAATTCCTACCAGGGAAATGAAAAGAATTTTAAGAACAGAAATGGGCGTTTTAAGAAGATCAGCTGGAAAATCTAGAATGGATAGAATACGAAATAAAGAAATAAGGGAAATTATGGGGGTAGAAGAGGAGTCGGACATCATACACATTGTAGAAAAGAAAATATTACAGTGCTATGGCCATGTCAAAAGAATGCCAGAACAAAGATTGCCTAAAATTGTTATGGAATGGATCATCTTCGTATGATTTGTCGTCCTGGAGTCTAATGGTCCATGCTTCACTATAAGAAATGAACTTTTCAAAATTTAATATAATTTAATTCTTGTATATATTTAGACTTTGATGACTCTCAATGACCCATTTTAAGTCTTGATTTTAATAGAAATATCACATCCTTCAAAATATGTTTGTGTGTAATCTGAATATATTAAGGAGTTTAATCAATTGAGTTGGTGTTTACTTGATGAAAAATCCATACTTATTAATTAAATAAAAATAAAACGTAGTTTTATTTGATTTTCATATTTATTATATAATTCAGTGACAGCTGTTTCGGTACACTGTACCTTCTTCAGACATGTTAACAAATTATGAATTGTGTTCCAACTGATCTAAGCAACAATACAACAATATTTATTTAAATTTTTAAATTTAACAAAGGGGATTCATTCTAAATTAAAAAAAAAAAAATATTGTTGTATTGTTGCTTAGATCAGTTGGAACACAATTCATAATTTGTTAACATATCTGAAGAAGGTACAGTGTACCGAAACAGCTGTCACTGAATTATATAATAAATATGAAAATCAAATAAAACTACGTTTTATTGTTATTTAATTAATAAATTAAGGAGTTTACTTGTTTATGTGTGAAATTATCGGTTCAAATATTACTAGTTACTATTATATATTATTATTACTGTTATTATTATTAGTACTAATATTATTACTATTATTATAATGGAATGATATGGAGAGCATCAGTTTCATGTCTGGCTGGACGAGTAATGACATCTACTTAACAGGAAATTTTACCAGTAATCACATTTTTCAGGTCAACGAATTTGTTAGTATGCACTGACGTCACCTTATTAATATGCTGGGAGAAAACAGAGTTAACCTCCATAGCAACGGTTGTGACTTGCATTCAAGAGGTAGTTGGATCGATTCCTTACACTGGACATCACACGATAAATCCAGAAATTTAACTAATCATCTGTTTTTTCATAATATGATGTTGAGAGTCATGGTAGAGGACACATTTTAGTTGGATGAGAATTTAAAATAATTTGACTTCAATTTTTTTCACAGTGTATCAACAAGAGAAGTAACATATATATATATATATATATATATATATATATATATATATATATATATATATATATATATATATGGCATAAGAAAAATAAACGCCTGGACGGGATTTGAACCCGGACTTCTGGATTGGTACTCAAACGTGCTATGCATTACACCACCGGACATTTATTTTTCTTATATATATATATATATATATATATATATATATATATATATATGTATATATATATAATTGTAAATTTGTTCTCTTCATGAAATATATAATTTCCGTCAAAGTTACCTATATGTTGTAGCTTTTCCCTTTTGTTCCAAAATTTACCATTTATCCCTTGCAAAGTTTTTCCACTTGGGCATCCATTAATATATACGTGCTAGTACACTCATGTTAAATTCAATCATGTTGATAAGAGCTTTAAGTTTTTCCAAAAGTATTATAATTTAGTGGTTTTAAACAAACTTTCAATATTGGAAATTAATATTTTTCTATCAAACCTTTTGTAGGCGGAAACAGTTAACAGAACTAGAGAGAGAAATATGCACTTGAGCCGGGATTTGAACTGAAGATCTCCAACTTTACGCGCTGGTGCAGTACCAATGAGCTACTTACGGCGCACCTCCCAAAGTAAGCGCGCCATAAAACATTATAATGTTGTTTAACTTAAAATCAGCAATTACGCTCATTACTTGGAAATTAATATTTCCAGACAATCTGTCTTCAGGCAATGGTTAACATAACTAAAGGGAAAAATGTCCACCTGAGCCGGAATTTGAACCCAAGTTTTCCAGATTTTCGCAAAGGGGTTCAACTTCAAGAACAAGCAGACTGACACAGAATTTTGAACTTTCAACATAACTATGAATCAGCCAATCAGGGATAATATGGCTGCAAGTACGAATTTATTGTTTCAAATAAAATTCAGTTTAATTTAAATTCAGTCATTTGTTTCGTATAATGTATATTAATACTACCTTTTGGATATACTTTTGTAAATACATTGTACGTAGTTATACATAAAGGGCAGTGGTTTTACTTTCCGCACAGGTAGGTAATTTGTAATATCACAGTATAGTTATTTAAAGAATCGTATATACTCAACCTAGGATTTAGGAGAGATCAGGGCTTGCTTGGTTTAGGCTAGGGGCATGGAAATTTCTAAAAATTAGCCACGATCACGATATGCGAATATGTCCAATGTGCGGGAACTTTGAAGATGAGATACATATATTAGGAAAATATAATGATTTAGAATATTGGAGACGTCAGTTATTACCGAAAGATTTCTAAATTCAAATCGGGAAAGATTGGCATGCTACGAGTTATTGGTAAATCCAGAATTTCTGGACAAAACGTGAAAAATAAGGACAACACTCATTCATTAATAAATATATGTTATCAAAATGCAATACCATTAATTATTAACAATTATATATAAATTAATTAGTGTATAATGCTGTTGTGTTATTATTTAATTGTAATATTAATGTGTTTTCTTTATGTAATTGTAATGTTAATGTTTTTTTAGTGTATAATGCTATTGTGTTATTACTTAATTGTAATATTATTGTGTTTTCTTTATGTAATTGTAATGTTAATGTTTTTAGTGTATAATGCTATGTGTGTTATTATTTAATTGTAATATTATTATTGTGTTTTCTTTATGTAATTGTAATGTTATTGCTATTGTGTTATTACTTAATTGTAATATTATTGTGTTTTCTTTATGTAATTGTAATGTTAATGTTTTTTAGTGTATAATGCTATTGTGTTATTATTTAATTGTAATATTATTATTGTGTTTTCTTTATGTAATTGTAATGTTATAGCTGTTTTTGTTGTTTATTTTTCTTTACACTAGTACCAATTATTACTTTATTGTAACGGACTGTCAACAGCACGTACGGCTTACTGCCCGTGCGACCCATATTTGTAAATACTATTGTAAATATCTTACTTTTTGTCTAATAAAGTCCTACTACTACTACTAGTTATTTATAGGTTGGCAACCCCGAAATTTAGGTAATTGAACTTTCAATCATAGTCGCCATTACTGTAAGTACTACAGAACGCACTATCGTGCAAAAAATTGATTAGAACGATTTCCTAACCAGTCAAAGTGTCGGCCTATTGTAAGCATAATAATAAAATATATGAGTTATTAAAATAAAAAAGAAAGTTTCGGTTGGATGTAGATGTAAATACTTGTCGTGTGTTTTGAAATACCACTCTGGTATACAAACTGCTGCCCTACCAGTGCAGCGTGCTGAGACGTGACTTGAAGGGAAACTCTTAAGACGGTATTTTTGTTTGCGTGACATTTCAGAGACCTGACATTTTCTCTGCTATAATCCCATAACTGAAGGGGATCACAGAAAAATGTGGGGGAGATACAGGAGAAAAGAAAGTAACACAGTTATTATCAATGATACAGAAACTACAGTAGAAAGAACATGACCTTCCTGGTGAAAAGAGACAGAAACACGCAAGACAGAGAAGTTCAAACCCGAAGTAATGGTAGTAGATTTATAATTTCAGCACTCGACATTATTGCCGCTGTGTCTACTTTCAGGAGGAATATCCTGGTTACAAAACCCTTATTTCAAGTTGCCAACTGCACAAAACGTACTTACTTCTGTTCTGGAACAAGACATAACTTGCTAGCATCGTGATAACAGATTTGTTTTTATATTTCGCTAACTTTTATTTGAATATCTATAGCCAACACACATTGTACCAAATAACAGAAAGAATTGGGATCGTGATGTCAATGTTAATAAATCTAAATATACATTCACAAGAGTAAATATATTTTTAAATGTGAATGTGAACTTAACAAAAAATAAGTTATGTTTTGAAAATTGTAGGAAGGCAAATACATATGAATAAAGAACCGAACTTAATAGCTTGTTTTTTGGCAGTTCACCTCATAAAAATTGTGTGGACATGGAGTTAAGAAAAGTTATGAGTCAGGTCTCTTGGGCGGAATTCATGAAACCATCTTTACTGCAAAGAGCGACTCTTTGCGTAAAGATGGTTTCATGAATTTCGCCCTTAATACAGTCAGGGACTAAGTGAGTACTCTTGACCATTGAGTTGCATTATGGAGCGTGTCATTCATCCAGGTGTATATACATGTGACAAAAATAAATATAAGTACAGGTGCCGCCGTATAACTGAAAGCTTAGCATATGTCAGAGTCGAGGTGTTCTCTCTCTCTTTCTCAATAACCAAACTAAATATATTGTCGTTTACCTACAATATACTTCACTAGAAACAGCTCATACAAAAGGAGAATAGTGTAACGAGTGATGTAGAGAGCCGGAATGCGTAAAAAAGCATTCGGCAGGTTGGCGTAACGGGTTTTATGCTTTTAACCCTCTGGCAGTCTCTGTAAAATATCCTTTCTTATTGAGGAATTTGGACATTAAACGGCTTCTTCGTAGTACAAGGAGCATATTGTATTGTATTGCAAGCCTATGTTTTCCCTTTACAGAGATTTAGGCGCACTCCCCCTACAGGAAAGAATTTGAACCATATTAATTTAGTTACACTTGTTTCCGTATAGGTGTCATTTTGAGTGGTACGTGCTCAGCGTTCTGCCTCATGCTGACATCTAGGAAACCAAGGTAGTACTAGGACGGGAAAGTTCGGTAAATTTTGCTTAGAGGGCTTTTCATTCAGGCTTAAGGATTTTTTACGAGCCTGAAAATCTTCAGACTCGGGACCCACGGCTTAAAGTCCCTCCCGGAGGACTTGCTCCTTGGATTTTTCCGTCCTAAAATCCATCGATCCCGGCCGGGTTTGAACCCGCGACCCTTGGGACCAGAGGCAAGGAGGATATCCACTAGTCCACCGCGACAAGCATATATAATGTTTCCAAATCATGTTGTAGAAAATTTAAGGGAGAAACGTATTTTTTATAGAATCACGCTGTAAATCTAAGCAACATACTACAAATATAAATCGTTTGATAAAATAAAGGCGATACAAATATGTGCACTAATACAATAGCAATTTATAATCCACAGTACTTACTTAATAGTGGCTTCCCACTTGATAGCAGTTCGCCCTTAATTCCTGCTTTCCAGAGATTTCCTCTCTTTCCATCGTCCTTCTTCCATCATACACCTCTTCATCATGGCATCATTTATATTATCTCATACCACGTTCTTTCTGCTTCTCCCCTTCTTCCTTCTGCCTAGTACCATCCAATCTAACACCCGTTTAAGCCAACTGTCTTTCCGACATCCATGTGTACATATCCATACCACTGTAAAATTCTGTTTGTTATCCTATCGATGGGCAGTTTCTTGTGTAGCCGTTTCTTGCCTAATGTACGTATTTCTACTGTATTGTATAATGGATATTCTCATACTTTTCCGTAATCATCCATCACTGATGTTGTCCGGCTTTATCTCTCTTTGCAGGAAAAATAAGAATTATTTTTTTATGGAACGGGTTGTCAGCCCTTCGCCAACCCTCGCATTTGGAGGACCTAACCAGAGCCTCATTTGCCGGTTTTCGAGATTCCTATTGGACCTGGGCAACCATAGCGGTCACGGGAAAACTAGTTCCTCACCGTACATCATCCCAATAAGCTATACCGTAGTTCCCGTTTCCCACCCCTCGGGACGTGGACCCCTGAGGTTGGATTTTGAGGGGCAGATTCACAGTCAGCGAGTTCTTTAACCCTTATAGTGGTAATGTATATCAATAGATACATTTATTTAAATTTATTTAATAATCTTAAATAAAACCATAGAAAACCAAATGATTAAAGATTTGCTAAATTTGTGTTGCGCTTACACAATATACAGTAGTAACGTATGTGATTCTGTCGTCACTGAGGTTCGACATATTTATAAATTAACACGAGAAATTTGTGATTTTCCAATTTAAGGGTCTGCAATGTATCCATACCGCATGATTCGCCGAGTATACATGTTCTTTTTTTCAGACCACCCTTACGATCTTCTCCGACGACATGATAAGATCATGGAAGCAAATGACGACTGGGGGAATTAACTTAGGAAAATATGGTAATAAAAACAGTAGCTTTTGCAGATGACCGGTATTTAATAGGCAACAACAGAAGACGAACTACAAAGAATTCTATATAAACTAAATGAAAATATCAAAAAAATACTCAACTTCTACACCCTTAAAACTCGACCTTTGTAGTAGAAAACGTGAAAAAAGTGGCTTTTTTAGGCGCTTAAATAGTGTTTATTGCTGCTAAACCATAAAAAATACACACAAACCTAATGTGCACGAGATTTGTATATCTCACAAACGCTCTGCAAAAAAGTCCGCTAACAGCATGTGTGTTTATCTCTTACGGATAACTCACAATAACCATTTTTGTCTTTCATTAATGTCTAAGAAGATCGAGACAAGTACGTAGATTCCTGTGTGCAAGCACGTGGCGGGTATTCTTTTACGGATAACTCACAATAAACGAATTTTTGTCTTTTAGCACTTTATGCCAAGAAGATCGAAATAAATAGATTCCCAACAAAGCGCCGGGTAAACAGCACGGGGAATCTAAAAATAATTACAATAACAATTTTTTTCTTTGACTTATTTAACCAAAGATAAAACACATTAATTTTCGCATTTCAGCTCATTTATGTCAAGAAGATCGGTATAAGTAGGTATCTAACAATATAAATTTATAATTATGTTTCCTTCTACTTATTCACTAAACAAAAAAGCACATTAATTTTCATTTATTTAGGCTAGCAGCGCCCGCATGTTATTAGCTAATGTTTAATATGAATGAATGAATGAATGATGATGAGTGGTGTTTTGTTATAAATGTTCGTTTCGACTACGAGGTTTGTCCTGGCATTGAGCTGAGGCCGTCCATGTCCTTGTGTGGTCAAAGAAATGTGTTTTGATTCGGGAGTTTAAATCATCTCCTGACAGTTCGTGTCCCTATTGCTAGGGTGGTTAAAGGTTTGTAGAAGTGCCTCTAAAGGGAGAGATTAAACTAAGATTAAGAGAGAGAGAGAGAGAGAGAGAGAGAGAGAGAGAGAGAGAGACAAGAGAGAGACAGAGAGAGAGACAGAGAGAAAGAGAGAGGAGAAAGAGAGAGAGAAAAGAGAGAGAAAAGAGGAGAACGATATAGACACGATCGAGAAACGATAGAGAAACAGAGAGAGAAACAGAGAGAAAAAAGAAAGAACGAGAGAGAGAAAGAAAGAGAGAGAGAACGACAAGAGAGAGAGAGGAGAGAGAAATCGAGAGAGAGAAAGAAAGAGAGAGAAGAAAGAAAGAGAGAGAGACAGAGAGAGAGAGAGAGAGAGAGACAGAGAGACTACTTGAAATATGTAAGCAAAATTTCTAGATCAAGAGGGAGTAAAACACACTGTACATATTATGAAATTGTCCATGAACAACAGGCCGCATTACCTATTCGTTAATTGCCGATAATAAATTTAATATAATATTTGCATGTATAAAATTACCTGCTAAAATTTTATTGTGAGAACTATTGGTATGTTACGAAATTCATTAAACATGAAAATACACTTAGCATGTTTAATGAAGCACCTCGTCCTTGAGGCATGCCTGCTTTAATACATTACGCTTGCAAGGCTTATGCGAGCGAATATTAAGGTCATTATCGTGATTTGTGGGTAATTAGGGTTTCAGAGAGGTAGCTATGACCCATTTCAAGTTAGTATCCCAGAATTTGCTATGATACATGAATTCCCTACTTATGTACAATGTTGTTTACAGTTGCTGATGTTCGTGTCAAGCGTTAAGTGCGTTCATTGTTCCAAGCATATCACGAATTCCATTTTGCAGTAAGATTACTTTTTTCCCATTACACTAAACATTTACAGATTTACTATAATTCCAAATGGTTAGCGTTCTGTAATTAATGCGGTAGCGCGTATTTGGATCGATTTATATAATTCTATTGAGTTTAAAGATTTTTTGTCATATGAATTGATCGAAATTCTATAACTCTATTACAATTTTGCAATTTGTTATCTTTGATTAGACTGAGCAACAAAAAAGAAACGTTTTTGTCTCAGAAAGAAAATATGTGATTCTGATACCAGTATTTTTTCTCCTTAATTCAAATATGATATCGGATTTTCTCCATCGCGCAAGGTTTTCCGAAAGATTCCATCCGTTTAGCCGGGAACCAAGCATTACAGACTGGTTTTGGATAACTTTAAATCTCGTATGAGATCGTTAATATCTTGTTGAGTCAATAAATGAGGCTCAGATGAACAGCTTTGTTCAAAGTTGTATTTCCAAAATCTGTGTCTTCTTCTTCCTTACTTCCATAAAAATCTGAGCTCTCTTCATCTAATGTCACATGTTCTGGAGGCTTTGGTATGGGCAATTCTTCGCAGTGTGGAACTGGTCTCATTACAGATTGCAAGTCAGGGTACACCATTGTATGTTTTGATTTTGACGTAATCGCTTTGTAATGTTTGTTTTATTAAAAAAATAATCATTTTAAATCCATTAATTGAAATTGAAATAAAAATAACTGTGGGTGATGAAGAAATTCCGAATACGTATTTGAAAACACGATAAAAAAACTGCATTAAGTACAACTATTGGTACTCATGAGACAAAAATCATATTGACCAGTGTTATTAAACTTATATTGGCGGAACACTATTTCTCGTGCCAGTTATTTAAATGTATGGGACCTCAGTCGAAAACAAAAGGATATATAATTTATGGTTTCTTTATTTTTCTTTACCTCAGTTTAATCCCTCACCTTATAGATCCTGTTTCATGTCACCCGCCACCACGGCCTGGCTCACAGTGGTACGAATCGGATGAGATATTTTAAACTGTGGATCCACATACATGCTACATACTTGTTTGACCACACCAGGACGAGGGTCTTCCCGAATGAGTGGATTATTGCTGTATATTCTGTAATTCGACACGGATTTAAGTAACTTTTACCAGTTAGGTTTTCCATTGTTTTATTAAAATGTATAAATATATCATATATATTTTTTTATTTATTTTTATTTATATACAAAATTGTAATGTTTCACACATCTTTCTGTGCCTAAAGCTTAATTTTTCTTCTCCACTGGTCTCTCTCCATCCAATCCACGTCCTCCAGTCCTCTTGCTCTCATTCCAGTTCTTATTTCCTGCATCCACGAGTTTCGAGGTCTTCCTCTCCTCCTTCTTCCAGGTAGACACCATTCCAATGTTTTCCTGGGCAATCTTTCTTCTTGCATTCGTCGTACGTGTCCATACCAATTTAATTGCTTATACCGTATAATCTACTATTGAATAACCAATATTCGTTTTTTCTCTTATGACAGTATTTCTTATTTTGTCTAATTTTGAACATCTTGCTGCTCTCCTCAAGAAATCCATTTCCATCGATATAAGTTTTTGTTCTAAGTTTTTGTTGAATTTCCAAACTTCAGCTCCATACGTGACTGTACTTCTCACTATTGAATTATATATTTGTAACTTATTTTTCCTGGTTATATGTCTGTTCCATGAGACTCCATTCATCATTGCTGTTATTGCTCTACCTTTATTTATTCTGTTCTTAATATCACTTTATCTAATTTTACTCACAGACATTCAAATTCTTCACATACTTCATATATATATATATATATATATATATGAGCTGATTGCCGGGCATTTATCTATACCATCCTTCTTGGCACCAATCAGCTTAATGTTCAATAATGCATTCGATACTATTCTAGGTCAATTTTGAAATTTTATATTTCATCTCTTATCGTAGCCCACGAAGTTGGGTTCTGAACTTATATGGCATCGGGTGTGTTACAATTCATTTCATTGATCATTAGTTGTGACATATTCCCACGTTTCAAAACGTAAAGTTCCATATTTACATTATTTGAATTTGCTGTTTTCATTTTTTAATGAGTACTGTTTCTAGGACATGCATTCTGATCCAATTCTTCATCATCATTTACCTTCCATGGAGGAAGGCCATATTGGGCCTGTTCCGCTACCAGTTAGGTTTGGTCAGAACAATTCTGCATTTGTTGCTCTCCTCGTCTTTTCCCAATTAGTTTGTAAGCAGTAATATAATGTATGGTTAAAAACTATAATATAGTTACCTTGTAGGTCCGTCTCCTCAACTTAATTCCTTTTAAAACTCTGTAGCCTTTCGGGACTAGTCCCATCATCAGCAGAATGCATTAGGTCCGTTCTTGTTGACCCTTGTTGAAGCACTGACTTGGTTGTGAGAATTTTGTACAGAGGATTGTGTGGATTAGGTGTGTATTCATTGAGAATCAGGTTGCTGTTGATTTCTCTTAGGATTGCCATTTCCTCCAGTATATTTATTCTCATTGGAATGTTTTCTCTATGTACTATTGTGAGGGTGTTATCGATGTTATGCATATGGTGTCCAGCTTGAATTGCATGTTTTGCGTAACTTGATTTTCCTCCATTGTAAACGAAATCTCTGAAATGTTCCTTGAATCTAATGTTGAAGCTTCTGTTATTTTTACCCAATGTATAAATTTATTGCAGTCTGTACGTGTTAATTTGTAGATGCCTTTATTGTCGAATTCATCTATTTCTTCGATGTCGTTGTTTATTAAATTGTTTAGTTTGTTGTCAGTTCTGTAGGCTATATATAATATTCCTTATCGAGCTTATTTTTAGTGTGTTGGCCAATTTTAATGTTTCTTTACAGTGTACGTGAGAGATTATCCATTTTTTGTTGTTGTCATTGGATTCTATTTCAAGTTTGGTTAAGTTGGTAATGTTATTTTCTCTTTTTTGTTTATTTATAATATGCCTATTTATTATTTGTTTGTTGTAGCCGTTAATTTTTGCCATGTGTTTGATGTAATTTAATTCTTTATTATAATTGTCTTTATTTAGAGGGAGTTTTTACATCCTATTTATTAGGCTTTTGAATGTACTTATTTTGTGTTGAAAAGGATGTCTCGATTTATTGTTTATGGCTAGTGTGTTGCTTGTCGGTTTTCGATAAATGCCAATTTCTATTTTGTTGTTGTGAAGTTTTTTTTGTTAGTGTTAGGTCCAAATAGTTTATACTGTTGTTGATTTCTGTTTTCATCAGTAAAGAAACATTAAAATTGGCCAACACACTAAAAAAGGTCGATAAGAATATTAATATAGCCTACAGAACTGACAACAAACTAAAACAATTTAATAAACAAACAACATCGAAGAAATAGATGAATTTGACAATAAAGGCATCTACAAATTAACATGTACAGACTGCAATAAATTCTACATTGGGAAACTAACAGAAGCTTCAACATTAGATTCAAGGAACATTTCAGAGATTTCGTTTACAATGGAGGAAAATCAAGTTACGCAAAACATGTAATTCAAGCTGGACACCATATGCATAACATCGATAACACCCTCACAATAGTACATAGAGAAAACATTCCAATGAGAATAAATATACTGGAGGAAATGGCAATCCTAAGAGAAATCAACAGCAACCTGATTCTCAATGAATACACACCTAATCCACACAATCCTCTGTATAAAATTCTCACAACCAAGTCAGTGCTTCAACAAGGGTCAACAAGAACGAGACCTAATGCATTCTGCTGATGATGGGACTAGTCCCGAAAGGCATACAGAGTTTTAAAAGAACTTAAGTTGAGGAGACTGACCTACAAGGTAACTATATTATAGTTTTTAACCATAAATTATATTACTGTGAACTAATATCACCATGAATTTTACTAGTATCGATTAGTTTGTTAAGCGTTCAGGATTTTAGGTAGTCTGTCGTTTGACATTTTATTGACATGTTCCAACCACCCCTAGTTGTAATTTAAATATCTTTGTTTATGTACCGGAGTAATTTTTAGTTCATTGTTATTTCTATATTAGTTTTTATAGTTTCGTCCATTTGCATCCTACTGTTTTTTTCGATATACCTCATCTCTGTTGCTCTTATAAGGCTTGGCTTGATATTTCATTATTCACTGCCCATATTAGAAGAGTAGGGAGTCGGCGTCAGCTAGTACATTATATAACTTTATTCATGATTTCTTTAACTACGTCTTTTTTAGTATACACGTTTTATTGCTCTATTATTTTCGTTAAGTTATTTAACTCTTCTCCTTCATATGATATTAAGTGTTCTAAATGCTGATCTATTTTATAAAATTGTTCTGTATCTACATGTCCTTGTATTCAATTCATTCCTGGCACATTTTTATTTTATTTATTCTGTTAGTATTTAACTTTTTTCTTAAATTTGAAGTCCATTTTTAGTCTTCCTGTCCACATTTTTCTGTAATTCAACTAATAACTTGGTCTCAGTTTTCTCCATTATTTTTTCTTGATGAAGTTTATACATTTCTTGCTTGGCACTGTATTGAAAGTATACTCGTATAATTTTATATTTTGTTTGCCATCATTTTTGACAAGCGAATATTTGCCTCCTTTCAAAGATCTACGAGTTCAGTATTTTCGCTTTTTATTCTTTGAACTCCTAATTCTTTCGCTGCTGATTTGTTTATTGATTATATAATTTTATTCTATTCCTTATTTTTGTGGTTAATTAGAGCAGCTTAAATTTGTACGTGAACCATATAATTGGTTACACAAAAAGATGGATAAAACGGGAGAGAAATTTCTGGATAATTGTGTAGTCTACATAACATACATACATACACACACGTATGTACGTACTTGCTAATAATGATTACGTACTTAAAATACATACCTACGTAAAATATGTAGTTATAGGTAGATACGTATTTGATATATATATATATATATATATATATATATATATGTTATAATTAAATGTTTAACATTGGAGCAATGCAAGCTTAATACGGTATGATAAGAAAAATAAATGCCTGGACGGGATTCGAACCCGGATCTCTGAGTCTGTACTCAGCGTGATATCCATTACACTACCAGGCGAATCCAATCCAAACACTTATTTTTCTTATATATGTATTATATTCTCCATTATTACTAGATGTCGCGAGAACTCGGTCTTCACTGCCATCTAGTAGCTGTATATAACAAAGAAAATATTTTATACCTTATAGCAGTGACGCTTTAATCGATGTTATAATTAAATGTTAAACATTTTATTATAACATCGATAAAGCGTCACTGCTATAAGGTAGAAATATTCTCTTTAATTTGTTTATTGTTATAGTCAGCTACTAGATGGCAGTGAAGACCGAGGTTCTCGCGACATCTAATAATAATGGAGAATATAATACATATATAAG
This sequence comes from Diploptera punctata, assembly GCA_030220185.1. Classification (NCBI taxonomy): domain Eukaryota; kingdom Metazoa; phylum Arthropoda; class Insecta; order Blattodea; family Blaberidae; genus Diploptera; species Diploptera punctata. The sequence continues at coordinate 22,460 of JASPKZ010001825.1, forward strand.
GAAAAATAAGTGTTTGGAATTGGATTCGCCTGGATAGTGTAATGGATATCACGCTGAGGTACAGACTCAGAGATCCGGGTTCGAATCCCGTCCAGGCATTTATTTTTCTTATCATACCATATATATATATATATATATAAATATATATATATATAGCATACACAAATACATACGTATCTAATCATTCGTATCTAATACATACATAAATAATTACAAATAACATTACATTCACACACAACACACACACACACCACACATATATATATGTTGTGTGGTGTGTGTTTGTTGCAAATATATTAACGGATACTTCTTAATATTGTATTTAATTTGTTAGATTTAAGGTCATAAAGTTTATCTTCCACCTATCTTAACCAATAAAGATAGGCTATACACAAGTACTACTAGACCTATATAATTATAGTGTTAGAAAACTAATTATATTTTTTTGAGCGAAGAGACCGTATTATGTCGAGTTAAGAAACCTACAGTCAACATTCCATCCAATTTTGCTCGTCTTACCCTACTTTTAGACATGCTTTTAGACCTGTCGCATCATGGAGTTTAGTTTTAGTTTATATTTGAATAATTTTTTTAAGCCCATGTTTTCCCTTTACAGAGATTTAGGCGCTCTCCCCCTACAGGGATGAATTTGAACCATACTAATTTAGTTACACTTGTTTTCGTATAGATGTCATTTTGAGTGGTCCGTGGTCAGCGTTCCGCCTCATACTGACATCTAGGAAACCAAGGTAGTACTAGGATGGGAAAGTTCGGTAAATTTTGCTTAGAGGCCTTTTCATTCAGACTTAAGGATTTTTCACGAGCCTGAAAATCTTCAGACTCGGGACCCACGGCTTAAAGTCCCTCCCGGAGGCTTTGCTTCTGTGGATTTTTCCGTCCTAAAAATCCATCGACCCCGGCTAGGTTTGAACCCGCGACCCCTAGGGACCAGATGCAAGGAGCATAAACACTAGTCCACCGCGGTCGGATATTTGAATAGATAAATATATAGCATATATTATCGAATTTTTCAGATTACATTACCCATTTCGAGATTATGGTGCACACGACGGTGAAGATTTATTTTATTGTTTCAGTACTGAAAACATGAAGAACTTGAAAAGTAGATCGTTTTGTATGAACACGATTTTGACAATAATAAACCGATGAAAAAATAAAATAAACTGTAATAAATTGTATATAAAACTTTTTAAACTTAATTCATGAGTTGTTGCCCAGCAAAATATAGACGAATATGACACAATCTTACAAAAAGGGCCAGGTAGTTATAATTTATAATATTTGTTGTTAGGATCTGTACCAATAGCAAATGGGCGCGGTCAAACAGCTACCGAGTAAAGCCCTTATCCTACTTCTTCAAATAGTGAAACTTTCTTTAAATTCCACTACTTCCTGAAGTATGAAAAAAAACTAAAGTTATCACTGTTACTAATCGGACAAAGGTGCATCGAACCCAGACAATCTGCTACCAGTCAATCTTATAATATTGCTGGGCAAAATACTGGATAAACTAATTTTGGTTCGTCATAAATCTGAGATCTTAAACAAAGACATTTTACCTATCAATCTGGTTTTAGAAAATCTCACACCACTCCACTACAGCTTGCTAGTTGATTGACTATCTACTTGAGAGGACTTCGGTTGTAGCAATATAAAATTTCTCCGACGAAGTAACTGTCTCAAGTACGGAACGACGGCACTGCCGAGGTATATCGCATGGATGGCGACCGATATGATTTTAGTTATGTGTATGTTGTTGCGAGGTCGGGTCGCATAAACATATCATGTGGGAGTGGACTGGATATTGCTCGAAACGTAATCAACGGGAGGTTCAACATGACATCTTATCTCCATATTTTGGAGAACGTATTAGTTCCTTCCGATCGGGAGAGTGTTATCCCTGTCCACCATGCTCTTCGGATTCAAAATGGCTTTTAGGGAAGCATGACACTTCAATCTGTTGGATAAACACTCCATTGTCACGTGACATGTACTCGATAGAACATGTGCGGGCGAGAGTGAAGATAACTTTACGCTCCAACCGACCGTAGCCAGGACGATTTATGGAATACAGTTATTGATGAAAGGGAAAGAGGTGGCCCTGAATCGAGTTCTTTTCCAGAATCTTATGGACTCCATTCCGCGGCGAATCCAAGCTGTCCATAGACGAAGGCTGCTATTAGTTCTACCGTTTGTTTATTTATTGTATTTGTCGCCTATTTTTGTGTACTACCTCCAAATATTTTAAATTTTCCAAATCCGGCATCACAATAGCCCTCCGATATAGGTAAATAAACAATTGCACATAACCAACAGTGTTTCGTCCTTAAAAAGACAAACAAAATGCAAATAGGAAAACAAAAATAAATCAATATAAAAACATTCCACAGCGAATCAAACGCTAGACCTCGTGCACACGAAGAAATCACTCTATTAAGTGAGCTAAATGTTAAGCAATCGAATCGTCACTAATTGGATGTATTTTACTGAAGAACAGCAGCTCACGTGTCATACAATCCATACTCTTGTGAACCTGACGCTAAAATTTGTGTATTTTAACGACCAATAGTCCTCTCAATCTTTCTGAGTGGCAGTGTACAATATAACGATCGGTTTTGAGATAAAATGATACTGCAGTACTTTGAACCAAAGTAGGTAAATAAATTTTACATATATGTACATATTTAAAAATTAACCTGTATATACTTTTCAGGCTAAACCTCCAAACAGCCACCAGGGTCGCTCTTATAAACTGCTCAGTTGAGCTAATCCTAAATAATTATTTAGATCTATTTACTTAGGTTCTTGAATTGAGGTATTATATATATTTTAAATATTGGACTAACATTTAATAGGGTAAAGCACATCTGTCAAGATGTAAACTATGGATGAATTCTACGAACCTTACATGAAAATGGTTCGACGCAGAATGTTATACAAAGAGAACAGAGGTGTTAGCTCTATTACATAGAGCTAAAGACTCTAATCAGATGGAGGCTCTAAAGGAATATAGTAAGGCTAGAAGGAATTACAAATACCTTCTCAGAGATAAACGAGCAGGATACTTGGAGAATGAGGCCAGAAAAATGGCTGAAGGGGCATTAAAGGACCCGTATAGGGCACTAAGACCGAAGAAACCTCTATTTGCAAACACAATACACATGTTTACTTGGGAAGAACACTTCTCTGGAATCATTAACCAAAAATACATCAATAATGCTTTTGGTCCACAAGAACAAAGATTACGATTTCCCTCCAATTACAAACGAGGAGGTCGGTAATGCTATAAGGGCCTTAAAGAACAACAAAGCCTCCGACCCTGACAATATATACAACGAACATCTGAAATAAAGCTGTAGCATCCTGGGAAATGTATGGGCACAACTTTTTAATAAATGTATAGAACTAGGACGCACGCCAGAAACCTGGAGAGAAGCAACGCTCAAAATATTATACAAAGGTAAAGGAGACACCAATTCTACAGACTCATATAGAGGCATTGCACTCCAAAACACAATCTATAAACTCTTTACCAAGATCCTGACAAGTCGATTGACCAGAGTTATAGAAGAAAAATTACCTGAAAATCAATTTGGATTCCGAAAAACCCGGCCAGCGATCCACGCCCTGCAGAACCTACTAACTGAAGTCACAGATGCGTTACGAGAACCAAGATGAAAACTATTTGCAGTATTCATAGATTTCTCCAAAGCATTTGACTGCATAAATATAACAAAACTACTACAGAAGCTGCAAGATAATATCGGAGAAGGAAGATATATACTGTCGGTTATTCACAATATACTGCAGGCAAACTACGTCACCGTAGATGACAACATAAAGAAGTCCCACAGAATCACCCAGAAGAAGGGAGTGCCACAGGGAGATTGTCTCAGCCCACTTCTATTTAATGTAGCCACAATAGATGTCAACAACATCCTACAAGGACTGGAAGATCAAATGTCTCTATATGTCTATGCTGATGACATGGTCATCACTTCAAGAAAGGTGGATGCTCTCCAACAGAGCTTTAATGCCTTAACCACCTGGGCAAGAATAAATGACCTGGCCATAAATAAAGAGAAAACGGTCACAATGGTCTTTAGGAAACGAAGTAGAGTGAAGACCGGAGACTGCATTAGAACAGATCAAGGAGAGTTAGAAAAAGTCAGCCATTATAAATATTTCGGCATTATCTTTCAGACCTCTGGCACCACCTTAAAGATACACGTCAGAGAAAGAGCAGCAGCGGCTCTAAGAGCCAGGAATGAAATAAAATTACCTGCCCTGCTATCAATAGACACGGCTGTGCAACTCTTCAATGTAAAAAATAATGCCAATAATTTCATATGGGATGGAGATAGTTTGGGAACATCTGAAGATAAATAACTTTAAAATCTGGGAAAGCGTCAAGGCCTCCTATCTAAAGAAAATTGTAGCAGTCTCTAAATTCACTCCCTCGAGACTGGTCTATGTACTAGCAAGAGAACATTTCTTCCTGGAAGACCTCAGAATGCGCTACTACCTGCCACCCACTAAAGCTTACGAACAACAGATGCAAGAGAGAAGACAGAAGCGGGATGCCATTCCTGAAGAATTGTACGGTATGCCTGCCATGATAGATAGGAGCTGGTGTGGACCGAACAAGGAACTAAGGCACCAGATAAACCGCTATGCAGTCCACGGCTTCTATCACAAAGTGTGTGTGAATGTCACTTACCATCAAATCGAAGACAGTTGCAGATGTAAACTTTGCGGACTAAAGTGTACAAGATATCATCTGGAATTGTGTTCCAAAGTGACAATGTCATTAGCGCAATACGCCAATTAATTAATTTTGACGATTGTGCGCAATTATATTATTATTATTATTAATATTATTATTATTATTATTATTATTATTAATATTATTATTATTATTAATATTATTTGTGTATGTATTTACCTCCATATTGGACGAGGTATATACTATGGCTCATTTGACATTTTTTAGGTTTATTTGTATGAGGAATTTTAAATGAAATAAAATGTTTAAAGATTTAAATAATTCTTGGTCATATGAAGTATTCAATTTTTGTCATGTAACTTACGCAGGTATTGGGTTAATCCAACACCCTGTAGAGAAAAGCAGAGTGAAGAGTTGGTCTGCAAATGACGTGTCGTCCATAACCACTTCTCCGACTGTTTTATTTATGGCACTATACGAGTTGTGCCACGCCCAATAACCATCAGAAACGCTATTACCACCCTCAGCCACCATCATCACAATACTCATAGCCTTCTTCCTCATCTAAACCTAAGGAACATATACTCCCGTGTTGAATTCAACTCCTGCGATCGGCGATGACTCTAGAAATTACATTTATCTCTCATTAATATTCTAACAGCACATTTTCCAACCCACAGTTTACAGAAAAATATGTGACAAAATATTTGAATTTCACATATTCTTTATAACTAACTCACTGGCACAATCGAACCCGTAAGTTCATGGTCGCACGGACATAAGCTCTCCATACATCCCTATCCTGAGCTAATGCTTTCCAATCATTCCCTGTATAATGTACTTCCCTCAAATCCACCTCATTCTTGGTCTACCAACTGGATGTTTTTCCCCTGGTTTTCCTACAAGAAGCTTCCATGCTTGTCTTTCATTCCCCATTTGTGCCACATGTCCTGCCCATTGAAGTCTATGAGACTTAACTGTTCTCATTATATCTGGCTTCATATAAAGAACATGTTGTTCATTGTTAGGTAGTCTTCTCCATTCACCTGTCTGTACATCTCTCTTTGGTCCAAAAAAATCCTAAGAACTTTTTTCTCAAATACTCGTAACGTCCTTTCCTCCCTTAAGTCCATGTTTTGCATCCATATAATATAACTGGTAGAATAATAGTTTTATATATTTTAATTTTTACATTTTTTGAAAGGAGTGGGAAGTCAAGAGTCTCTATAATGCATAATAACACGCATTTCCAGAATTGAGCCTATGTTTAATTTCTTTGTCACATATTCTTTATAGATGATTAAATTTAGAGATTAATGGAACAAAATTGGGAATACTTATTCTGTAGATAGATTTAAATTTAGAAATTAATTATATTCACGCACATTGCTTATTTAATACAGTTTATTTTAACTATATTTTTGAGTTTACGGCGCGGAGCACGTACGTCTCTTTGCACAGTGTGAAGTGGCAGTAGCTGAGTATAAAAACTATAATCATAATAATTCGTTGAACGACATTTTTGCTTTGAATATGAGTTATTCCATGAAATCTCACTCAACTAATTTATTATTTATTTTTACGCAGCCTTAACATGTTCAATTACTTTCTAAAGCGAACGATTTTTTAAACCTTCTTCTTAATCCACTGGCTGTAGAAATGGGTAGCAGGTAGTATGAAAAGCGATAGATCCTATAGAACTTTCTTTCAAAATTCTGGTTCTTCTTCAATACTTTCCTCTACACATATGATATATAGGCATATTTCTCTTTCAGGGGAAAATTATCCATGAGGTCTTGAATCGGGGCACGCCGTAGCATAGTGGTTAAGGCACTGCGCTACAAGTCGGAAGGTCAAGGGTTCAAGTCCCGGTGGGGTCAGGATTTTTAAACTGACCAAAACCTTCTGGCGGCAATATGGCCCTGGGGTCGACTCAGCCTCTAACGGAAATGAGTACCAGACGCTTGTTCTGGGGTAAAGGCGGCCGTCACGCAGGGCTGACAACCCGGCTGACATCAAGTGCCGATTGTCTAGAAACAGTGGGAGCCTTAACCTCCTACTACCCCAAGGGCCTCCCGAGGCCTGTCGTGGTACTTTACTTATACTTTACTTACTTTACTTTACTGAGGTCTTGAATCTCTAACAACATTGAGAGCAGCCCGATTGCATAACCATGACTAAAAGCCAGTCTTTCCACGTCTACGTGTAACATTAAAATCAGTTGCAGAAAACGAAGTGCTGATATCATCAACACACCTTTTAACTGTTGTACCAATTGTATCATCACTGGGTATAAGGTAAAAGGTAAAGTGATCCCACTACAGGCCTCAAGAGGCCCTTGGGGTAGTAGGAGGTTAAGGTTCCCACTTTTTCTAGACAATCGGCACTTGATGTCAGCCCTGCGTGACGGCCGCCTTCACCCCAGAGCAAGCGTCTGGTACTCATTTCCGTTAGGTCTGAGGGTCATAGTGCCGCCAGAAGGTTTGGGTAAGTTTAAAAATCCTAACTCCACCGGGACTCGAACCCTCGACCTTCCGGCTTGTAGCGCAGTGCCTTAACCACTACGCTACGGCGTGCAACCATCACTGGGATTATATATTATTCTTTGTCACATTCGTCATCACTGTTATCACCAAGCCTATTATTTATATTGTGATGCATTGTTGTTGCGTTGTTAAAATAGCTCCATTTAAATTTCACGGACGGTGTCCGTCTTTATTTAAGGCATCCATCCATATTAATTCTGCCCGAAGGCAGGTCCTTCACTGCAATCATAGCATTTTTCGTTATATGCTTGCAGCTTTACTAGGGAATTGTAGGTGTGGTAGATTCCCGTTGTTTTCCACACCGGTGAAGGATGATGATGAGGATGATAATGATAAGGATGATGATATTGGCCATATGATTTCGGGGACCATTTGGGCCTTAAAGTGTTCCTGGCATTTGTATTACAGGTGAGGAAAAACCCTGATAAAAACTCACCAGAAAAACGGCCCCCACCGGGGATCGAACCCGGGTCCGCTGCGTGACAAAGCAGTACGCTACCTCGAGACAACGGCGGTGGACATTTAAGGCATAAGAGTAGGAATTGGTTCGTGTGTAGACTGCAAATTCTGGAAGAGTCAGTTTCCAGATGCACATCTATTCTAGAACAATGCATTTTTCATACTATCTGTATGAGAGAAAACCTAGACTTGTTCTGGATTATTGCTACCCTCGCATATATTATAATGATCTTTGAGAATCTGACCGGCCAGTCGTATTCGGCGTGAACGAATTAAAATGATCTATGTGAGAAGCCTAGTAGTTGTGTTGAGTGAAGCTGTTAGAGGGTATAAAGAACAGATTTTACAAAATAACTGTGTTCTAAAGAGACTCTTTTAAGCAAAAAATTGCATGGGTGTACATAGTACAGTTTAAGAAAGCAATACAGATAATTTGTAAATTTGTGTAAATAATTGTAAATAAATAATTAAAGAAATTAAACTAGTATCCACGCCACCCCGCCATCAGTGAATATGTTGTGGTAGAAGTGGGACGATAAAAACGCGCGCCAACAACTCCTATCGCTACAGGCTACAACTACTGACATCTTTCGACCGATAAGCACAACATTTGACAATGAAACCAAAGTCAACAATTTGTACAAATGGATCAACAATGTGTTACCACATATAAAAAAAGATGGCTAAATATGAACATGCATGTGGACTGAAGAATCAGAATATTAAAAAAAATTCACTAATTTTTATAGTAAAGGTGTAAACGTTTATTGGCAGGCGTTAAAAAAATTACTTTAAACCTACCGTTTGTTCATAACGTTTCATTCGTAAAATCACTAGTATACAATGATAATTTTACAGATGACGAATTATAATCAGGTATTACTTTAATAATTTTAACTATTTAGTACTAGCTACGAGGGCGGATCGGAAAGTAACGCACAATAATTTTTTTCTCCTTGGTATTGCAAGCTAAGTAAAGTAAAGTATTCCCACTACAGGCCTCAGGAGGCCCTTGGGGTAGTGGGAGGTTAAGGCTCCCACTATTTCTAGACAATCGGCACTTCATGTCAGCCGGGTTGTTAGCCCTGCGTGACGGCCGCCTTTACCCCAGAACAAGCGTCTGTACTCATTTCCGTTAGAGGCTGAGTCGACCCCAGGGCCATAATGCCGCCAGAAGGTTTGGGTCAGTTTAAAAATCCTGATCCCACCGGGACTTGAACCCTCGACCTTCCGGCTTGTAGCTCAGTGCCTTAACCACTACGCTACGGCGTGCCCCCTGGTATTGCAGCTAGAATGTTGAAATTTCACAGAGATATAGTTTGAAGTTTTCACTACAGATGGTATTTTTTTCTCAGGTGCACCTCTTGCGAGAGAAGCTTGAACTATGCAACAAAGATGGCGCGCATGCTACAGTCGTCCACCTGTGAGGAACAGAGAAGTGTTGTTCGATTTTTGTGGCCCAAAGGGCATAAACCCAGTGAAATTCACAGGGACATGCGTGGCGTGTATGGGGATGATTGTATGGACCGTAGCAATGTCTTCCGTAAAGTTAGTGCTCGCTGGGTGCCTAAGAACCTGACAGACGACCACAAGGGCCAGCGAATGATGGCAAGCTTGGACCACTTAACGCGGTACACCGCACAAGGACATGACTTTCTGGAAGGAATCGTCACAGGTGATGAGTCGTGGGTGTACCACTACACGAAACAAAGCAGGCATCAGCAGTGCGCAGATGGCTACACTCCAACCAAACGGACTTCTACGAACAGGGCATATTGTGAAACTGGTAACACGATGGGAAAAATGTGTTGAGAAAGTTGGTGACTATGTCGAAAAGTAGGTAAAAGATGTAAGTTCATTTGTGATTTTTTTCCTTTTTTTTTACTATTAAACTTTAAAAAAATATATATTGTGCGTTACTTTCCGATCCACCCTCGTAATACCCTGCGTGCGCTGCTACGCCTAAATAAATTAAAATTAATATGTTTTTATATTTAGTTGGATAAGTAAAATAAAAAAAATATATAAATTTATATTTTTTAGATTCCCCGTACTGATTACCCAGTGTTGCCCCTGGAATCTACTTATCTCGATCTTCTTGGCATAAATGAGCTAAAAGACAAAATTCGTTATTGTGAGTTATCCGTAAAAGAATACCTGCCATGTGCTGCTATGCTACGTACTTGTCTCGATCTTGTTGGCATCAATGAAAGACAAAAATGGTTATTGTGAGTTATGCGTAAAAGAGAAACGTATCCTGTCGCGAAAATGTTTGTAGAGCATTTTGAGATATTCAATTCTATATACATTAATTTGTGTATTTGTTATGGTTTAGGCAGCGTAAGCCATTTAAAACGTTGAAAGAGCTACTTTTTTTCACGTTTTCCACTAAAAAGTGGCGATTTTTAAGGGTGTAGGAGTTGAGTATCACAACTCTCTTATAGCCTATGTTCATCCCAGGAATCTCCCGAACATTTTGCAAAAAAGCCCCATCACAATCGAATCAACGGCATGGTTGCGCATGAAGTACGAACTAACAAACAAACATCCACTTATATATGTATTATACCAAATGAACCAATGATATATTTATCCACACTCAAGATTGACTCAAAACTCATACCTAACTGTTGTGTTCTTCAACATGTAAGTAGAATTAATTAGCTAAATCTTTGAACTCTATGATCTACTTACAGTGCCACTACTAATTGCCTGGACCAGATCTGCTCCTGTCAGTTATAAGAAATTCTATTGTCAAAAGGAGTTGATTGACGAGGTCCAGCAGTAAAGAAAAGAATATGTATAAACACAAGTTATTTCACCATTCATCATCATAACATGAACAAATCCGTTTTAGGCCATGTGACTTGTAACGGTAAACCTAACGAAGATGGTCTTAACTTTTCCACCGAGTTTTTGGTCTTCCTTGATCCCTATTCCAGTTGGAGTATATTGAAACGCCAATTTTGGAAGTAATATTTATTTCCATTCTTCTGAAATTATTTTTCCATTATTATTGACATCTTTCTATATCTTCATCTAAACTTGGTACTCCAAGTGTTTTTCTCCGACTATTTAACTCATGCCACAATTGGGAGTCAATGACCAATCACATTTCAATGAATTTGTTTTACAACCAATGACAGTCGTGTTCGCCTCTCTCTTATCAAGTTCGCTTTACCACCTCCTGCTTTTGTGATAAAGAAAGCTCCTCGGTTTTAATATTCTGAACTGGTCAGAGCATTATTGTGCAGTCACTGACTCTCCAACACATACATTGAATATAGCAAATAATGAACAGATTCCTTCGAACTACACATTTCATAATTGTGTGATCAATAATTGTATTTTTAAATAACGATTTTACTGAGTTGTTTCCTAAAAAAATAAATTAATAACCTATAATGTTGATTATAATATAGGCTACAGTTTGATGTGTTTCATTTTTCTCCACTAAGCTGTATCCTTACAATATTGCGATCTTATTTCGCAATAAATAATATCATCAAGTTCCAGTGGATGAACAAATTATACATAACCATACATTTCTGATTTGTTTTCAAACGTCTCCGTTTACATTAAATAAATATAAATATTTTAAAATAACTATATTAAACAAATATTTTTGAGTGAATAGCTTAATTGTATTCGTTAAATAGTCATAACAAATGCCAACTCTTGATTTCCATATCACCCATATAAATTAACTCGTCACGTCGCGACGAGTTAATTTATCTTTTGGAAATCACTCGTGACGTTACTTATGATAATAGTGTTGTTCTCGTGATCCAATTACTTAATAATAAAATAACATTACAATTAATTAAGTTATGTAGAATTATTAAGAATTAATGGTATTGCATTTTGATAACATGTATTTATTCATGAATGAGTGTTGTTCTTATTTTCCGCGTTTTGTCCAGAAATTTACCCAAATTTTTACCCAATTTTTTGGATTTTTACCATTAACTCGTAGCAAGTCAATCCTACACGATTTGAATTTAGAAATCTTTCTGGCAATAACTGACGTCTCCAGTTTTCTAAATCGTTACATTTTCCTAATATATGTATCTCGTCTTCAAAGCTCCCGCACATTGGACATATTCGCATTTCATGATCGTCGCTAATTTTTAGAAATTTTCCTTGCCCCTAGCCTAAACCAAGCAAGCCCTGATCTCTCTTTAAATCCTAGGTTGAGTATATAAGATTCTTTTCCCCAATCATGTTTTAGGTCTCTTTAAAAACAGTGAGCGTTTTCCCGTACATTCGGCGAAAATATCTTGTTGGTTTATATCTATATGCCTCCTACTTATTTTTCTCCACACATTATTGCGATTTTCCGTCCTTTTTTTCCCATACCCAACCCATCCCAATCTTTTGGAGTCCTCTCCTAACCTTGTCTGCCCAGAATTTCACATCTATGTTCCTAAATACAATGTCATACATAGAATTACATTATATATTGGAAACGGAGTGTTAATGACAAATAAAATAAATTATGAAAAAGTGAATGAATTGAAATACGTAGGAACAATAATTACAAAGAGAAATGAGGTGCACAAATAAATTAATCATAGGATCAAATATGAAAATGCATGCTATTGTGAAATATAGCTCCACCGCTGTGGTCTCGAGGTAGAGTGCTGTCTTGTCACGCAGCTGGTCCAGGTTCGATTCCCGGTCGGGACTGGATCCTGGGTGAGGGTTTTTGTCAGGGTTTTTCTCACCTGTATGACAAATGTCAGGATGCTTAGGACCCAACGGTCCCCGAAAATCATCCGGCCATCATCATCCTTATCATTATCATCATCATCCCTCACCAGTGTGGAAAGCAATGGGAAGCTACCACACCTACAATTCTTTAATAAAGCTGCAAAGCATGAAAATGCTATAATTGCAGTGAAAGACCTGCCCTCGGGTAGAATTACTATGAATGGATGGATGCAATATAGAGACACTTGTCCCAGCGTCTCTCAAAAAAGTTAAACTGAAAACATATAAAAGTGTTATTATTCTCCCAGTTATATTATATGGATGTGAAACATAGACTCTTTCTTTAATGGAAGAAACGAGAATAAAAGTACTTGGGAATAGAATTGTTAGGAGAATGTTTACACCAAAGAGAGATGAACAGACAGAAAAATGGAGAACACTACAAAACAAATAACTGCATGATCTTTGTGGGAAATTAGATATAATAAGAACATTTAAGTGTTGTAGATTGCGATTGGCAGGACATGTGGAACGAATGGGGAACGAAAGTGTGGCATGGAAACTTCTTGTAGGAAAATCAGAGGGAAAACGCCAATTAGTTAATACTAATAAAATTCATTGTTAAAACCGTTGAGGTGGAGAGTCATAAAATAAAATAAGATAAAATACCTTCTTAGGTAAAATCCGTCGTCCTCAACTTTTAAAATATGTGATCTTTATGCCTGTAGGCCTTTCAGGACATCCGTCCCATCTTCAGCAGTTCATTCTTCTTCGCTACAGCATCCAGGTTGATGTTTGATGCTGCTGGTCCTAATGTGGCTTTGTCGTGAGTCAAGTAGTTAGGACAAAAATGAGACGGGGGAGTAATATTAACCGTGATTTGAGATAAGTGGGTTATAGAGGAGTTGACTGAAACATTTTGGTTCTGATTAGAGATGCATGGCGAGCTTAAACCGCGCGGCCATAAACCGTAGGGTTCGATAGTGCCAGTGAGTTAGTTATTTACTTATATAGAGTCGCCATTTTAACGTATCTACCCAAATTCCACATGATGATGCTTAGGTACCGGACCCGTACTGTCCGAAATTACGTGAGTAACTTTCATCACAACGTGGACTCGAATCAGTTCAAATTACGTAGCTTTTCCTCAAATGATGTCGGATGACTTATAAACTGCTCGGTGTGGCGCGAGAAAAGTTTTCTCTTTACGGGTCTAAAATGTTTGTTTTATATTTTTTCTCTTTTATTAAATTAAATGCAATATTTTAAAATTTGCTAATTTCTCCTTAATACGAGCGCTGATCAGTGGGGCCAGGTTATATAACATTAATTTATTATTAATAATTTTTGTTGAGTTTTTCTTTTCTTTTTTCATCTGGGCCAGTTACTAACTGGGAATATGCTCCTGTATCTATAAATTTTATCACTGACATGTTTTCCACATGTTTACAGGGTTTTTTAGTTATGCGCGTCTCTGTAACAAGTGACCGAAAAATTACCACTCCTCGAGATCACGGCCGATGGAGAAATCCATAAGGTGCAATTAAACGAAACAGTAAATAAAATAAAATATGTAATTGAAAAGAGTTCATAATATTGATGGATTTACAATTATTTTCGGCAACACTAACTATATATATATATATATATATATATATATATATATAGAATGTCGTTTTTTAAACAAAATTTTATTTCGAATATGTTCCGAAAAATACCTCAAACTACTCTTCGAAGCAGTGATTATCAAATTCTATGAGAGATTAATTATTTCGTGACGGTATCAGTATTTAGTTTTTGATGCGACGAATTCGTTGAGACTCACTTCAACAGATTCAGGATTTTCGAACGTTCTTCCGCATACGAAATGGGCCATGGATGAAAACAGATGGTAATATGAAAGTGTAAGATCCGGGACATGTGCTAGATGTGGTACCAATTCGATTCCTCCCAATTCTTGAATTTGTCATGGTTATTCGTGCACTATAAGCCCTCGTTTTTCCTCCTGTATGAAAACTCTACTTTGGTTTAATAATGCTGGGTATCTCCGTCTCAGAATTACATGTATTCGTTCTAGTTGTTGTGAATAAAGATCCGCATTGACTGCACTCCATTTGGGGCAAATTCTCAGTAAATCATTCCTTCAAAATTCCATCACACACACAACATTACTTTAAAAGTAACGGATTTTTTCAACGATAGCTATTGCAGGTCACTTTTTTGAATCGTCAGGGTTGTAGTAATAGACTTATTTTCCATCACACATGAAAATTGTCTAATAAAATCTCTCATATATCGGTTTACCGATAAGCTGACCAGAGATATATATTCTACGTTGAGCTTTTTAAGGTGCAAATTCGTGAGGTACATATCTATAGCTTCTTTACGATTTTATGAATGTCTTAATCTAGCGATGTATGGTATATTTTGATGCATAATGTTACGAATACATATATTATTTTACATTGATATTTAATTATTTCATGGATTATTTTAATTATTCCAAATAAAAACAGTTGTTGAAAAATAAAGCATTAGACACATTATATTTCAAGACAGAATTTTGATTATGGCAGGAAAAAAACATTGCAAGGTTAACTGTAAAATCTCTGCACTTAGACTATAGGAATGTGTAGTACAGTTAGTGTAGCTGTAGGTCAGAAGCTTAGTATATAACCCTTGCAAAATAGGGGACTCGTGTCTGTCTTGAAGAGTGTTCTGATGGGTAAGTCTGCATACCATTTTTCTTAGTAAATTTGCTAGGACAGTTAGAAATGTAATCAAATAGTTTAAATATTTTAATACTATACGTCTAAGTGTAAGAGTTATTTAGATAATTATTAGAATGTAAATTAGGGTAAATTCATAAACCCACATCTCCCTCTCTCGAATCTCAAGAAAGTTCGAATGTAGGTTTTTCTTAATATAAGCTTAGATTAGTTATTTTAGGGTTAGAATACTTAGGGTTATTGTATTCGTTATTCTCTAGAAATAAAATAGATAAAATTAAGAATCCATTTATTTCTGTTCGAAAACACGTATGCCTTTATAACTAATACATCCACATACTAACGCTCGGCTAGAACCTCATGCTATCAAAATTCCAAGTCCCGAAGGTCCTTTAAGCCCTAAGAAAACGAACAGTTCGTAATACATAAGTTCTTCTGATAGCCATAGTACCATGTTTTGCGGATTTCTTCCAAAATTCTGCTTCAATTCTCAACACCCCATGTTTTAGGTCTGCCACAACATGGAAAATATTTAGCGTTTTCTTCTCCACTGTTGAAACTTTGGAACATTCGTTGGGTCACATTCTCACTAACGACAAATTCTCCTTCCACTTCACATATTATTTGAGCCGCGGCAGCAGCTTTATAAATATGTTTTCTGCAGTGCTTTAAAATTGTTCTTACTTCAAACTTTATATGTTCCATTTTGTGATTGTATGCTAACAAGTTCTTAGGAAAAATGTTGAACCAAGGAGAGACAAAGTCTGGTGAAAACTACTTAACAGTGAGCTGCATGATCTTTATGGGAAGCCAGATGTAATAAGAGTGGTTATGTCTCGTAGATTGCAATGGATAGGACATGTGACACAAATGGGCAATGAAAGAAAGACGTGAAAAACTCTTTGTAGTGAAACCAGAGCAAAAGCGGCGAGTAGGTAGGCCAAGATTAAAATGGGAAAATAATATAAATGTGAATTCAGGGACGTAAATTATACAGGAGATGACTTGAAAACATTATCTCAGGTTAGGGATATACGAATAGCTTATATCAGCGTGGCCATGAACCTATGAGTTCGATAGAGTCAGTGCGTTAGTTAGTATTAACAACTGACGACTGACAGAAGCTCGAAATATACACAATACTAGTCATGCCGTCCTTTAAATTGCATTGGCAACCCACAGAAAACCAATTATATCTTATAAAACACGAGACTAAAAACCCAATATTTATTTTGAGACGACCTAGTATTTTACATTTACATTACCAAAAAGCGTCTGTAATAGTAAAGTAGATTTCAAGACACATTTTAGCATATTAACTTCTCAATTACCGATGATTCTAACCGAAAAATTAGATTTTGAAAAGCTTCTTATGCGATTATAATATTTTTAGGGTTATTAGCAAAACTGAAGAGAGTAAGTTAAGTAAGACAGACTGAAATGTATACGTATTTTAACATATTTTATTCTTGTGTAAACCAATGGGAGTTTTTGATGTACCTTTATTTTTAGACGACCAGTTTACTAATGGCTGAAGGTCAAGATGATTTGCATATATGGTTAGACTTCCACGGATAATATGAAAATGTTTCATACAAGACTAATATCGGAAATCTGAATATTCATAAGTATGTAATATAATTGTAATGTATTTAAAATAGTAAAATTGAATTTTAAATTCAAATATACAGCAGTTATGTTTAACAAAGAAAGCAGTGACGATAGGAGAATGAAATGTTCAATAAAAATGGAAAACATTTAACAAGTTGTTTGAACTCTGTCTTATGGGAAAAATATATAAAAAAGTACAAAATGAATATACATTTATATTACTTAAGTATTACACGAGGGGTAAGCCTTCATGGAGCTGAAGTATAGGGACGAGAACAGAGATTGTGGAAGATACTTCTAGCAACCGTGATGAATTTCTAAAGAAGATGTAGAAAAACGAGATTAGATGAAAATAATATCAAAACATACAAATAAGAGAACCTATGGGAAGAGATCAATGATGAAGAACAAAAACGACAGTTAAAGTGTTGTGGACAAACAGATAGGATGGACGCATAACATGGGCAAAAAATCTTAGGATGGATGATTGGAATAAAAGGACTCCTTAAACACATATAAATGAAATTTGACACCAAGAATCTATTCTAGTTGTAAAAATCTGTAAAATAACAATACTATTAAATTTTTTTTGGTGATTTGTTCTTGAACATGTTTCGATTATATCATAATCATCGTCAGGATCTAGCCCAGACTGGTTAGATTTATGTTGCACACCCTGGATGTCAGCTCCATCCTGTGGTTGGCAAAAGAACCTCCAAACAACGTCACGCTCCGTCGGTATTTCAAAGTTCATAACTCTGTTTTTGTTCTTCTGAATGTATTTTTTTTCCCAAATAGCTCTTCTGTATTTTCTAACTGTTTTAATAATTTAGTGTCCGAGTTTATATTATGTTTTTCAGACCAAACATGCGTAGCAACTGCAGATTTTTCTATTTCCCCATTTTTAATATTTCTTATGTGTTCTTTTGTTCTAACTTTTAGGTTTCTTTTTGTTATATATAAGGTAAAGGTAAAGTGATCCCACTACAGGCCTCAGGAGGCCTTTGGGGCAGTAGGAGGTTAAGGCTCCCACTTTTTCTTGACAATCGGCACTTGATGTCAGCCGGGTTGTCAGCCCTGCGTGACGGCCGCCTTTACCTCAGAACAAGCGTCTGGTACTCATTTCAGTTAGAGGCTGAGTCGACCCCAGGGCCATAGTGCCGCCAGAAGGTTTGGGTCAGTTTAAAAATCCTGACCCCACCGGGACTCGAACCCTCGACCTTCCGGCTTGTAGCGCAGTGCCTTAACCACTACGCTACGGCGTGCCCCTTGTTATATATATATATATATATATATATATATATATATATATATATATATATATATATTCACAATCCCTACATTCAATTTTATATATTCCTGACTTTTTATTTTTAAAGGTTTTTTTTCATTTTTGTTGGTTTTTATTAGTTTATTTAAACTGTAGTTATTTTTCGGTGCTAATTTAATATTAAACTTCTCAAATATCTTTTGGAATTTATTATGCACCCAAAATACTTTAATTAAAATAACATCAAAATATCACATCCTAAAATAAAATATTAACCATGATATGTTTAAGAAAAATATATAAGCCTATAATAATTTATTGATTACCGGTATGCATTTTGTTCATGTGATCCCATTGCCCCGGTTTACCCTGGTTTCGACAAAGTAGAAAATGCAGTTGTAGGATCACGCGGCGGCGGGATGAGGAATTTATAGCGAGTGGCCGAGATAGAAAGAGGGAGTTTCGCTTGTTTCACTTCGCTTTGTGAAAATCATTCCCCTTTCCCTCCATCACCAAACAAAATGGGGTAAAAATGAGCCCTCTTCTTTTGTTTATGTGGTGATAGATAAAACTGCCGGAGAGAATATTTATTCTGATTTTATCACGTGAACCATTATCCTATATTGTTTGGTAGTAGAATATAGTGCTTCATTTAAGTGTTAGAGCTTCAGCGGATTAGTGGCTCCCGTATTTAGTAGTTCATTCTTTGTTCATGAACTTTGGGGGGGGGTGTAAGATAAGAACATATATTTGGGAATAAACGAGGTAATCATATAAATTATATTAAATGGTTTTAATGAAATTATTTTAATGTCACTCTGACATTCACTATGTCTATGGATTTATAATGCTCAAATGCATTCCAATATTAAACTTGTTTATAGATTGAATTTTTTTATTATTGATTTCGTACATCTCAATGATGGATAAATCATATTTGAAGAGAAAAATTATACGTTCAGACCGGGACTTGAACCCGGTACCCTTGGTTCTCTAGACCAAGTGCTCTACCAACTGAGCTACCTGAGCAAGTACCGATCTATTTTTATATTGTAAACTTTACATGGTAACTTCAATGGTGTTTCGTCATAAATTTTAAAAAACAATATTATATTACTTTTGAGAAAATCAAGAAAAATTATTTTAATAATTATATTTCATAATTTAGTATTTTTTGTTGTTACTCTAATGTTATTGATACATTTTAAAAGTTATACTATTAAATTAAATATTAATTCAACCTTAAGTGAATTATTAACAGAAAATGAAGATGGACTTTATCCAGTTTTCACACTCATTCAAACTTGTGAATTTTCTCCAGCACGAAACCACTATTATGCGAATTGAAACAACACTTATATGAATGATTTAAACTTATATTGTGTTTTAATAAGTAGGCTATCAGATAATAATTATGTCAGGAAGCTTAGGGCCTAACGGTCTCCGAAAATCATCCGGCCATCATTATCATCCTTATCATTATCATCAACATCCTTCACTGGTGTGGAAAGCAATGGGAAGCTACAACACCTATAATTCTCTAGTAAAGCTGCAAAACATAGCATGAAAATGCTATGATTGCAGTGAAAGAGGGCAGAACACTATGGATGGATGGTAAAAATTAACTAATTAATTAGAACAAATCAGAATTCACACCAAGTTTTTTTTATATACTGCTTATACACTGGAACAACAATAAATTTTTCCAAGTTCATAATATCGGCCAGCGAATTCTGTATCATATATTTTATTACTATTCCTACACCAAAAAATGGAACATGCATTCTAATTTATTTTATTTTGTGCTGAGGGAGAAGTCCATAACAAACATTATCATCATTATCATCATCAATGGCTGAGCAGCCCCATGTGGTCCTTGGCCGCGTTTAGAAACTTATGCCAGGCTTCCCTGTTCTGAGCTTCATTCTTCCAGTTTTTTATTTTTTAAAATCTTAATGTCTTGAATTATACTATCCTCCCAACTTAATTTATGTTTTCCAACTTTTTTGGCCAATAGAGGTTGCTCATTGTAAATTCTTTTTGCAATCCTTTTGCTGTCCACACAAATAATGTGTCCAGTCCATGCCAGTCTATTAATTTTAACAAAATTCAGAATATACGGCAGATTATACAGTTTATACAATTCATTATTGTATCTGTTTCTCCACAACAAACACCTGGATAAAATTACTAATTTATTTTGTAACTTTTCATGCTTTTCAGCATTATAATAGTACTGATTTCACATATTCAGATCTTTGTATCAACTGAGATATTTTTCCAAACTGTAATCAGTTCGAAACTTTTTATAAGGAATGAGTTATAATTACTGAGTATATAAAATGATTAATCTAGTATATAAAAAATGAATGTTTGTTTGTTTGTACTTTATGCGCGATCATACAGTTGATCCGATTGTGATGGGGCTTTTTGCAAAATTTTCAGGAGATTTCCGGGATAAACATAGGCTATAATAGAGTTGTGATTCTCAACTCCTACACCCTTAAAAATCACGCTTTGTAGTGGAAAACGTGAAAAAAAGTAGCCCTATGGACGATTAAATGGCTTACGCTGCCTAAACCATAACAAATACACTAAATTAATGTACACAGAATTGAATATCTCAAACAACTCTACAAAAAAGTCCACGACAGCGTATGTTTATCTCTTACGGATAACTTACAATAACCATTTTTGTCTTTCATTGATGCCAAGAAGATCGAGACAAGTACGTAGATTCCAGTGCAAGCATAGCAGCACATGGCGGATATTCTTTTACGGATAGTTCACAATAACGAATTTTGTCTTTTAGCTCATTTATGCCAAGAACATCGAGAACACCGGGCAACACCAGGTAATCAGCACGGGGAATCTTAAAATAATTACGATATACATTTATAATTATTTTTCTTCTTCTTCCTTCCAAGTATTAGGCCAAGGCCTGTTACGATCCTATAGAAAATTTTCCCTCCAGCGTTTCATAGGACGGCCCAGTGATCTTCGTCCATAATTATTTTTCATTTTACTTATTCAACTAATCTTAAGAAGTATATTAATTTTTTTCTTTCAGCTCATTTATTCCAAGAAGAACGGGGTCAGTAGATTCCCGGATAACGCCGGGTAAACAGCACGGGTTATCTAAAAATAATTACGATATAAATTTTCCTTTTCACTTATTTAACTAAACATAAAACACATTAATTTTCGTATTTCAGCTCATTTATGTCAAGAAGATCGGGGTAACTAGATTCCCGGGCAAATATAAATTTCTTCTTCTTCTTCTTCTTCACTTCCTGGTTTAGGCAAGAGTTGCCTGTTCCGTCTTCACTAATAGATCTAAGACCATCTCTTCCGAGGACGTCCGACATCTCTTCTTCCTCTTGGAAAATAATGGAAGATTTTATTTGGTAATCTACTTTCTTCCATTCTTTCTACATGTTCTTTCCACTGTATCTTGTTGTTAAATATATTTTCTTTTATGGAATAGATCTGCAGTTCTTCACGGATATCCTCGTTTCTTATCTGGTACATTCTAGTGCAGCCTTTTACTCTTTTTAAAAATTTCATCTCGGCTGCTTGGATTTTACTTTCTTGTTTGGTAGTGGTAATCCAAGATTCACTCCCATACAAAAGGACAGGGACAGCCATTGTTTTTATATTAAATTTATAATTATTTATCCTTCAACTTACTCAACTAAACATAAAAACACATAAATTTCCATTTATTTAGACGTAGCAGCGCACGCCGAGTATTAGCTAGTAATTATATTAAAATGATCCACTTTGCAGAACCAGTTATTTTGTTGGTCAGATTTCTGTTTCGTTATGAATTACGGATGAGTGCTAAATCATGAACAGTTTTGTGTGTATCGGGGCAGAGTTACAAGCAGTCGAATTACTCGTCCAATCGATACCAATACACTTTTGTTTCTCTCTCTCTGAATTACGACATTGCACAGAGGGATTAGAAAATAAATTGTTACAATCCTGGTAGACACTCTTCTATATTCATACAATCAATCAATCATGAATATTTATCTGCTTATAGACTCCACTGTCCCGTGTTTATCAACATTTTCCAATATTTCATGTCCCTTTCACATTATTTAGTTTTTTTTTAAGTTTTTCAGAACTTCATAACGGTTGGATTCATATATAAAAGTAAATTACGAAAAGTATATACAAGTGTCACATTTAGAAGAAGGATACATCAGAACAAAACTCTTAAATTGTAGCATAAAAACTATTTACTGTAGTTGCTAATTTACATCACGCAAAACTGAGTAAACTAAGCTAATTTTCTCAGCAGTTCAAATTGATTTATGTACGATCCGAGTTTACCGGTTTATGATAGGACAAACTCGGCTGAATCGGGTCACTGGGTGAATAGGTACATTTTAAAATGTTTTTCTCTCATCTAAAATCTAAGCCTCCCAGCAAAAGCTCTGGCATATGTCAACTAACCTCTGTATCCATATATCAAAACATTTTGGTTCCCGTTTGATTAACTAAAAATTTCACAACAAAGAAATGTTTCAGGTAAGTGAAGTAATAACTTCGTATATTTAATATTTTCGTTTTTTTATTATGCATGTCTCTTATTAACTAAACATAAGATTACGAGTTATTTTTTGCTAAATTATTAATTATTAAACCCCAAAGATATTTCAATAATTCTCGTCATTGTCGACAACGGTGTAAGTGTTGCCAACCTATGAATATGAAACGGGTGAATGGGGACAGCGTATTTCACAAATTTATTTGTAACTATTGCATTGCCGATGTGAAATTTCTCTCAACATTACAAATGAATAGTTACGACTGGCTGCAGGATTATCGCTCAAAATATATATCAAATTAGCTGAAGAGGGCATACGCAAGTTCCTAAAGCAGCCGGAAGTGACAGGCCACGAGCCCTGCACGTTAATTTCGCTCGGCTGCCGAGTGTGCACCCGGATCATACTGAGTGTGCGCTCAGCCGGTCGGGGGAGGACGTATATGGGTACGTAAAGGATGTTCCTCCTCTTTCTATATCTAAGTCCAAGTACCCAATTACATTGGCAGGCGATAAGCGAGGTGAAGTGTAAGAGAAATTTTAGTGAGCGGTTTCATCACAAACTATAAGGTAATTTTGTATGAGATAAACATTAAAACCAGAATATTTGTTAAAGTAAATTGTGAGTGATCTTTAACTGACTATTTAATTCATCCCCCCAAATGGGAGTTAATGACCAATCACGTTACAATGATTTTTGATTTACCAACTAAAGTTTATCATAATAAAGAAAGCACCTCCTTTTTAACATTCTGAATAGGTCATAGCATTATTTTGAAGTGACTGACTCACGAAGAAATACGGCTACCAGATTGTATATATAGTGCATGAATGTGAACACATACCGCATGCGGGAGTTAATATAAAAACATTTGTAGCAATTGATTATACCACCAAAAAAAATATGCCACTGTTTGCACTTTCTTAAATGTATTTTTTCCCAGAAAAATATAATTGTCATATTTACATCATAGGATATCAGAAATGAATTAATATACAGTTTGATGTGTTTAATTTTTTCTCCACTAGAGTGCATTCTTACAATATTGCATTCCTTTGGCAATAAATAATATGATCAGGTTGCAGTGACGAACAAAAGAAGCAAATGAAGCGTACCAATCGTTTCTCATTTGTTTTGGAACATCGCCGTTTACATTAAATATATAACTATTTTAAAATAACTATCTTTAAATAATGATTTATGAGTAAACAGCTTAATTTTATTCGTTAAATAGACCTAACAAATGCCACTTTTGATTTCCAAATTCTCTAGATTAATTCACTCCTCCCTTCGTGAGTCGTGAATTTATCGATAATTTGGAAATCACTCGTGGCATTACTTATGATAATTTGTAGAAGTGAATTAAGTAATTTGTGAAATTACGACATCTATGTGAACGATTTACGCCCAAATTACGTGACGACGAAATTCCCCGCCGCGAGTGCCACAATAAGTTAAAGTTAGAAACGAGATGGTGCAATTGCAAGTTTTTTTTAATAACGAGAAAAAATAGTTTTACAGTTGAAGTTATGTAAGAAAATCATAGGTAATTGAAAATTATAAAAACCATACTTTATCTACTCTTAATGGATACACTTATATTCTTTTACAGTAAATAAAATTTTTCTTCAAGAATTGTTAACCAAACTCTTTTTTTTTTTGCGAAAAAAAACTTTGGGTTCGAGCTCTAAGGAAAATAATTGCTCTAATGTAGCAACATAATGGCGACTTCTTGTTTTTAGCTTATTATTAAATTTACAATATATTTTATAATAATATTTGGTTCGAAGTATTAGTTTACACTACTCTTAATTATAAACTGTGACAGATTATATACAAACAAATTGCTAACTACAGAATATGAATTTTGGTGCAAATCAGCAAATAAATCATTAAAAGAAAAGTTAAAAATAAAGAATAAGACGACGAAAGTAGATAAGAATATTTTGAAAATAATTGAAGAATTGAAATGGAGATGAAGGAACGATGAAAGAACCAAACATTTTGAAAGTTATATTAGAATGTAATGCCGAAGACAAAAGAAGAGGAAATAAACAAAAGCAGTTGATGGATAGAGTCAGGAGGAATATGAACAGAAATAATTTGTCAGAAGAAGATTCTGGAAGATACACGGTCCATTATTTGGAGACGAAATATTATCTTGGCTTTAAGGGAAATCACTGTAATATAAAATTTTCCTTAAATAAAAAAGTAACTAACTCTAACTCACTATCGAACCCGCAGGTTCATGGTCGCGCGGACATAAGCTCTCCATAAATCCCTATCCTGAGCCAATGTTTTCCATTCATTCCCTGTACAATCTACTTCCCTCAAATCATGGTTAATGTTATTCTCCCACCTCATTCTTCGTCTACCAACTGGGCGTTTTCCCTTTGGTTTTCCTACAAGAAGCTTCCATGCACGTCTTTCATTCCCCATTCGTGCCACATGTCCTGTCCATCGCAGTCTACGAGATTTAACTGTTCTCATTACATCTGGCTTCCTATAAAGACTATGTAGTTCACTATTATGTAAGTCTTCTCCATTCACCTGTCTGTTCATCTCTCCTTAGTCCAAAAAAATTCCTAAGAACTTTATTCTCAAAAGATGCTGAAGATACGCGGTATATTTTTTGGAGACGAAATATTATCTTGATTTTAAGGAAATTCACTGTAATTTAAAATTATCCTAAAATAAGATAAAATAATTAACAATAATTTGAACTGCATTCATCGTTAAAGCAAAATTGAAGTTAACTTTTGAAAATTCTCTGTCGACCCATAACAAGTTTCTCATCCTTCATAGTGTCTGCAGTAATGTAGACTATATTTAATTTATATCAGTTCTGAGATTATTATCGTTTTCAGTAAGAACTGCAGATTTTTATAAATCTATGTAGGGAAATGACAACTTGTAAACATGCTATTGCATTTTATCTCTTCCCCCTTTCTCTCTCTTTCTCTCCAGGACCATCCCTGCTTCGCGATGTTGTCGACTGGCTTGAGAATTATGGTGACTTCATTCTGTTGCTTTCCATGACAAGCAGTGAAATTTGTTGAGGCACAGCTATGACGTAATTACTGAAGGGACAAATCACGTTTAAAGAAGAGAAACGGAGCAAGATAAGGTTCCTACCACACGTGTTTACAAAATCTTTCACAGTAAAGGGGATTGAGGGTATATAGATTGTTACAGAAAAAAAAGGTATTACTTCACCAAGTAGTCTGCGCTTGCGAAAAATATGTTAACTAACATGCTGTCTTTCTCTTTCTCTTCCTTACTATATTGCCACTTATTGTCCTCTGTATATGTTCTTTGTCTGGCAGGTAGAGAGCTGACAAATACTATGGATTTTAATGGCCCGTCCTTCTAGGTGGTCATTGACAAAATAACTAATTTGGCAACCCTGATGCTATAGCGGTTACGTGTATGAATGGGCTGTCACTTCTCGTTATATGTTCTCACTTGTGATTTATTGTGGAGCTGGTAAAGGAGAGACGACAAATATTATGATTTTAAATGATCCGACCACTTGAGCGTTCAGTGCTTAAATTATTTCTGACATGGAGCTGGTTCTACGGACTTTCTCCTTACAAGGGCGCGAGCTTCTGGGGATCAACTTCAAAGGGCCAACATACACAAATCATTCCAATATTCACTAAAAAAATCGAACGTGAAAATTTTTTAAGTCCACGTAATAGGCGTGTCATCCTCACACTGCCATCCGATTGGCCCACCAAACTCACATGCATTTTAAAACACCGAAATCAATCTACAATAATTTTAAGATATTCAATTTAACAAAAAAATCACTCAAAAATCAATATGATATAAATATATATTACTAATCAACGAAATTTTACAAAGTCTACAAAATGGGCGTGGCACTCACAGACAGCCACGCCATTGGCAGACATAATTTTCGTGACATTTAATATATTTAAATTAATTGAAATCAATAAAAACACATGTATTCGCTTACAAAAAAACATTAAAAACATCACGAAAAGCATTTAATAACCGATATCCACATAATATAATACAATAATACACACTTTAAAAAATCACTCGCCTCTCATTGGCTGACGGCCGAAGGCGCCATTTTCAAACACACACTGCGTAAACATTAATTAAACACGCACACAGCTGCTACCATGCAGGTTAGAATGATTTAATTCGTTACTTATGTATTTATTCAATAATATTACACAATACTAAATCTCACCGGGGCAAATGCTTTAGCAGGAACCCGGAGTTCTCCTATCCAGGACATCCAGGAAATCAAAAGGAATTGCTCACCGCTTGTCATTAATTTGGCGAGCCGCAGGGCTTTTACACCAAGAGCTACTACTAATTTGACAAACATGTTAAGATCTTTCACACGTGTTTTAAGCCAATGTTATAATCTACCATAAGCCAAAATTGTTCCACTGTAGGCATTAGGAGACCTTCAGCATATTATTATTATTATTATTATTATTATTATTATTATTATTATTATTTAGAGCCCCACCACCACCCCCGGGTTACCCCGGGTCTGCTCTACGTCCCTATCTATATCTAATCTTTTTTTAAATACATAACAATATACATTTCGGATATTTGAAAGTGTGTAGTTGTTACATAAAATAAAAATAAAGTGTGTTTTTGTTGTTTGTTTGTGTATGTGAGTTAATGTGTGTGTGTATGTGGTGTGTGCTTTGTGCTTGTTTGTGTATATGTGTATGTGGTGCGTAGTAAGTAATAGTAGTAAATGATGATTTTTTAACGCCTCTCTGTCTCTGCTGGTCTATCGTCTTTTCATAATCCCAAGACTCTTCCTGTTACTTGGTGAGGGATTTGAAAGCTTCCTTCCCGGACCAGAATTCTAAGGTGGGCGGCCATTGTGATTCACCGATCATGGCTGCTTCCTTCAGCTCCTGCCTGGAGACATTGTACTTAGTAAACTGATGGAGCACGTGGACTACGTCGTCCTCTCCAGTTTGAAATAATCGTAGAGAGTTGAGTCGGCACGTCCTCTTTGTGCAGTTTGGAGCTTAACAGTCCATGACCAGAGAGGATCCGTGGTAGTGTAGTGGCTAGGATAGCAGAATATTAAGGCTCACAACTTTCTATAAAATCGGCACGAGATAGCTGTCGGGTTGTCAGCTATACCCGCCAGAACATGCTTCTGGTATTCACTCCAGTTAGTGGCTGAGTCGACTCCAGGGCCAGGGTGGCGCCAGAAAATTGTGAGCAGTTTTTTAAATATCCAAACCCATCGCGAATATAAAGACCGAACTTGTGGTTTGTAAACGTATTGCCTTATCCAATCACATTACGGGATTAATCAACAATTACAGTTGAATCACTTTATTGATCACTTGCATTCTCCGTGTATTCCTGTTACGGACCAAGCATCTTTAAAGCTCCCTGCTGATAATCTCGACTCATGAGTCGCGACTAAAGAATTGTTATTAGGGGAGCCTCGTTGTAACCTGCGAAATTGTAAAGCATCAGCTTTTCTTACCTACTTCATTTTCGTAAGACTAATAATAATAATGTCTTTATTTGACTTTTGTTCCTGATATTAATAATGGTCTACACAAACTTGAATAAAATTTTGTATAATTTTATTATTCGCTAGTTGAGTGGAAGGGAACGCCGTATGGCCTTAAATCTGTTAGCTGAAATAAAGCATTATGTTCTTCTTCTTATTCTTCTTCACATCACGGGCTAGGCAAATTGCCTGTTCCGCCTCACAATTGTTCTGTCCATCTTTTCACTGGCCTTCCTACATTCCTTGAACCTCTTGGCTTTGTAGTTGAATGCTGCTCTTGGTAATCTTGTTACATTCATTCTTTCCATATGTGTAAACCATTTCTCTCTATATTCTCTGATTTTCTCATCCAATGGATATATATTTAACTCTGTTCTTATATCTTCATTCCTTATCCGATGTAATCTTGTGCAGCCTTTTGTTCTCCTAAGGAAGTTAATTTCTGCGCTTTTGAATTCTACTTTTCAATGTTTTGGTCATTACCCAAATTTCGCTCCCATAAAGTAATGCAAGAACTGCCAATGTTTTATAAAACTTCAATCTAGTTATCTCTTCTTGTTTTATTCTTTAATGTTTTATATATAGTTTCCACATATCAGTTGAAATTTCGATATTTTCTTATGTATGTCCTCTTGAGTTTTGTGTTTATTAGTAAAGTTACAACCAAATAATTAAAATTTGTTACTTGTTCCAGAGGTTTGTTGTCTATTACGATTTTTGATCTTATACGATCGTTTCCCCAAAATGCCATTATTTTTGTTTTTTCTTTTATTATTATTATTATTATTATTATTATTATTATTATTATTATTATTATTATTAGGCAACTCTTGCCTAAACCAGGAAGTGAAGAAGAAGAAGATTATTATTATTATATCACAGCACTGCGCATAGAATAGCACTAATAGATATTAGGAGGAAGCTCATTGTTATTTTAATTAACGGGGCTCTCTACTATTGGGCCTCAAACTGATGCTTTGACCATGACCGGAACTTGAGCTAAATAATGGGAGATGCACTTGCTATCTCCATTACTACATAATTATTAGAGGTTATGCGGTAACACGGATGCATACTATCGCCAGTAAATCGTGAATATTGTAACTTATTTATCAATTCTCAAGCCTAACTTGACTAACTCATACACTGACATTATCGAACCCGGATGTTTGCAGCCAGCGTGGACATAAGCTCTCCATACATCCCTTTCCTGAGCTAATGTTTTCCAATCATTTACTGGACAATTTATCTCCCTCAAATCAATGTTAATCTTATTTTTTACCTCATACCTTCTGGAAACTTTTCCATTGATTTTCCTTCAATGAGTTTCCATGCCCTCTTTCATTCACCATTTGTTTCATATGCTCTTTCCATGGAGTCTATGAGACTAAGTTGTTCTTATTACATCCTATCAATATCATGTAGATTAACGTTATGCTTATTTTTTTCCCCATTCATCTGTCTGTTCGTCAGTATTTGGTTAAATTTTTTTCCTAAGAACATTAGTCGAAAATAATCGTAAGCTTTTCTCATTATTTAAATTAAAACATCATGCTTCTCATCCATATAATATACCCCAAGAATAACTGTTTATTTATTATTATATATTATTATATATTATTATTATTATTAGTTTAAAGGGGTGATGGGTGAAATTTCTTTTTTCTACAGTTTTTAAGCTACATATTTGATTTTTTATTACACACATTCATACCATAATAGCTAAATAAGATACTTGTGGTGGACAAAAATTCTTCTACCTTGTGGATTGGAAGTAAATATCAATAAAAATAAATATATGGTCACACATAGAAATACATTATATAATGGAAATGGACAGCTAATGATAGATGACGGAAATTTTGAGGAAGTGACTGAATTCAAAATACCTAGGAACAATAATCACTAATAGGAATGAGATGCACAAAGAAATTAAACATAGGCCTCAATTCTGGTAATTGCGTGCTATTATGCATTACAGAGACTCTTGACGTCCGAAGTACTCCTTTCAAAAAAACGTGTAAACTGAAAATATATAAAACTATCAGTTACATTATATGGATGCGAAACATTGACTCTTACTTTAAGAGAGGAAAGGAGATTACGAGAATAAAACTACTTACAAACATTTTTGGACCAAAGAGGAAATGAATAGACAGCATTGAACGGAGAAGACTGCTTAACCAGTGAAATACATGGTCTTTATATGAAGCCAGATATAAAAAGAGCAGTCAAGTCTCTTAGACTGCTATGGCAGGGCATGTGGCACGTATGGGAATGAAAGACGTGCATGGAAGCTTCTTGTAGGAAAACCAGAGGAAAAACACCCAGTTGGTAGACCAAGAATCAGGTGGGAGAATAACATTAACTATGATTTGAGGGAAGTATATTATATAGGAATGATTGGAAAACATTAGCTCAGGATAGGGATGTATGGAGAGCCATGTGGCCATGAATCTACTGGTTCGACAGTGCCAGTGAGTTAGAGTTATGGGTTGGTAGCTCATAAACCAGTTTTGGTTTACTTTCATTTTTCATTCTTTGTTAACCTTCCAACGTTAATATATCGTTTTATTCTATTAGTTTAAGATGTTTACATATTTCCTCTCCTATATCTTCACTTCTTTTCTTATCCAATAAGTTTGAGCCGTTACAAATCTCAAGAAACTCATTTCTGCTATTTCAGTTCTGTTTATATCCGTACATCATTACATGTAGCAAGAGTAGTACATATGCCAGCGAGTGACGACAAGTGTTTAACTCTTTGCCTCAAAGAGACAACTAGTAAACAATTAAGGTATTATTTGATAGGAAAAGGCGAATTGAACTTTTCTCAGAGGTTCTAATTTAGACTTGAGGTTCTTTTACGAGTCCGAATATCTTCATAATTGGAACCCACAGCTTAAATTCTCTTCCATAGGACTTATCCCTCGGGACCAGAGGAAGGTACGTAATTCTTAGACTATTGAGACAGATTGTGTTAATTTTCATTTGATATTTATACTATTAGGTTCCAAACTGACAAACCATAAAACAACATTGGCACTATCGTTACTTTTTACAAAACTTAATTTTAGTTACTTTTATGATAACTTTATAAATATATTTATAACACTGCATAAATATGTGGTATTATTAATTGTTTTAATATCTTCATTCCTCATATAAGAAATTCTGCATCCCAAGTAAATGAAAAAAAAATCTGTTTAATATTTTTCCTTTCGAAGAAAACATGGTTGTGAATAATTGTATAGATCCTCTAATTGGCTAGAAAGCTTGTTTTGATAACTGAAATACTTAATTTGAAATATTTACTTATATTAATTAATTAATTAGAAATTCAACTTAGAAACAACATTTGTGCTTTCATAGATTTTGAAAAAGCATTCGACACAGTCAAGAAATCAAAACTCTTAAATATATTGGAAGACAGAAATATACCAAATTTACTTCGGCAGAACATACAACATATTTACAAAGACAACACCATAAAGATTAAATTAAATAACGGATTTTCTGAAGAAGGAATTATAAATCGTGGTGTGAGACAAGGCTGCCCCTATCCCCAACACTCTTTGCAATTTATATCAAAGAAGTAATATGTTGCTGGAACAAGAAATATAAATTTGGAATAAGAATATCAGAAAATAGAAAATTAAACACGCTACTGTTTGCAGATGACCAAATAATAATAGCAAATTCCGAAAATAATCTACAGAAAGGTCTGTATGAACTTAACAAAATTACAGAAGAATATGGATTATAGATATCTACAGGAAAAAACCAAAAATTATGGCATTTCAAGGTGTAGATCCTGTCAGAAGTAAAATTGTGCTGGACAATAACATTTTGGAGCAGGTGAATAATTTTACATATCTATGATGCAATATCTCATATGAAGAAGGAAAGGATGTAAATGCAAACAATATTTAAATTTTAAAGAATGTTAGGGTTATATAAATTCTATCTTCAAGCCACAGTTAGTCCAAAGCATTCAAGACTAAAGGTGTATAAAACACTGGCTCTTCCAACTCTTTTGTATGGTAGCGAAGTATGGACGTTGAAACAGAAGGATATACAGAGACTTAGATCTGCTGAAATGAGATACCTTCGGAGGACTGCAGGATACACACTACTAGACCACAAAAAAAAATTAAGACATCTTAGAAGAATTACACATGGAACCTTTAGAAAACAAAATTTTTGAATTTAAGTCAAGATGGATGCAACATGTTCATAGAATGGAAGATCACAGAATACCCAAACAAATGTTAAGATATCAACCTGCAGGAAGACGAAGACCAGGACGTCCACTCAAAAGACTTTTGGATTGTGTTTCTCTTGAGGCCGAAACAGGTCAACAAATGGCCTAAATTCCTGAATGTACTATATATATATATATATATATATATATATATATAATTAGAATTCAGAGATTGATCGTCAGCAAAGAACAATTATCTAAAGGTAAATATCTATTTTAAAATGTTCATGTAAATCTTTTTGCAACTTCTTCACAACTTCGTCCATAATTATGTATATACACATGTGTGTGTGTTTTAACTAAACGCAAGAGAAATCAAGAACATCTTAAAAATATAAAACAGGCTAAACCTGTTCTTGATGATTGTATATTAAAAAGTGTCTGTGAAGAGTGTATCCCCTTGTATTATCTGCTACTTTATGTATAAAGATTAATTTTCTGTAGTTATTTGAATACAGGAACCGAATCCAATGAATTTTAGCGAACAAGTGATATTATATGTCTGGAATGTTCAAGATATATCGTAACATTATCTATGGACTCTCCAACTTCAGGGATATTATCAGAAATATTCATACAACATTTAGAAAATATACACTACGAAAGATTAACACAAAAATACAACATAAAATTATCGCTAGATACGTGGATGACATAATAATCATTTATGAAAGTACAGACAGAAAGAAGAAAGAAATTCTATCAGAATTAAACAATATGCAAAGTAAAATGGAATTCACAGAAGAAATTGAACAAAACAACAAATAAATTTTTTGGATCGTAACATAGTTAACAAACACAAAAACAAAAAATTGGAAAAGAGATATATACAGAAAACCAACAACTAATATGCTAGCAATTAACAATAAATCAAGACATCCGTACCAACAAAAAATCCAGCGTTATTCAGGAGCCTAATTAATTAGAATGCTAAAATGCCATTAAACAAAATTAATTACCAATAAGGAATTGCGGTACCTAAAAAAATGGCTAAAAACAATGGATACAACAGCAACATTATAGAGAAACTTGTAAGAAAACAAAAGCGGAGAACCGATATAAATAAAATAACAAAACTAGAAAGAGAAACAGATATTAATAATACATGGATTACACTAACCTACACAGGCCACGAAACCATAAAATTGGCAAAAACATTAAGAAAAATAAATAAAAACTTAAACATAGCCTACAAAACTAGTAATAAACTAAATAATGTAATAAGTTACACAAATAGAAAAACATAATAAATTTAATGGCAATGGTGTATATTAAATTAACATGCAAAGACTGTGATAAGTTCTATATAGGTAGAACGAAAAGAAGCTTCAACATAAGATTTAAAGAACATCGTAACGATTTCGTATACGCATATGGAAGTCTAATTACGCTAACACATAATAAACGGGCCGGTCATAGAATGAACTCAATAGAAGTCACCCTTACAATAGTACACAAAGAGGGAAATCCAACTAGAATCAACATATTGGAAGACCTGGAAATTATCAAGGAAATAGACAACAAGCTTTTAATAAATTAAAGCACTCCCAGACTAAACAACCCATTATACGATATCGTCAGGAAGAAGCTTTAGTCACGACAAAGCCACACATTAGGACCAGCAGCATCAAACATCAACCTGGATGCTGTAGGGAAGGAATGAACTGCTGAAGATGGGACGGATGTCCTGAAAGGCCTACAGGCATAAAGATCACATATTTTAAAAGTTGAGGACGACGGATTTTACCTAAGAAAGTATTTTAACTTATTTTATTTCATAACTATAACTAGATTCAACTGGATTGTGTTTTCTGAAACTTAATTTGGACAGTTTATCTGAATAGATTACGCTCGTTTGGTTTTAACCTAAGAGAAAAGTAAGATCTTGATTTAAATGGTAGCGACGCGAGACACAGAAGAATGGAGCTTTAATTTGCAAAAGAATAAAAGGGGTAAAAGAAAGAGAAAAATAAATATATATAGGGTATACGGCATGAAGAGCCTCTCGAGATGAAGCTTGCGTTATCATTCAATAGAAACGCGAGTCTCTATTTAAAATAACCGCTGGAGAGGAAATAATTATGCACAAGTTTTTTGAATTATTACCGTAATTGAGAATTGTGGGTATAGAGAATGAAATAGAAAGAAAGAGAGAGGAGGGAGATGCTTCATTAGAGAGATTCGTTACGTATTTTCAATGGCGCCTCAATAACACGAGTTGCTTGATTAGTTCACAGACGCTCTGACGACGCAGACTCGATTCCCTACGCAACTGATTGGGTATCACAAATTCTGTAGTAAGTTTTTAAACAATCCTCCCCAATGGTATGCCAATAACAGCATTCCTGTCATTTGTGAAATGGGATGTTTGATTTAAAGAATTTTTATATGGCAAACAGGTGTTTCATTCTGATTTATACTGAACTCAAAGAATGACATGTAAACAAAAACAGGATTTTCTGACATTAATCAAGCATCTGTATTTATAACGAAGTGGAAATTACCATAACACAAATTCAACGAAGCCTCACACCATAATTTAGTTAGGTTGATGGCGTAACGTAATCTTTTGGCAGGAGAATTGCACTGCCTCCAGTGAATATAGTGAACACACAACAATTTATCATTACTGTTGTAAAAATGTTTCTTATATTCCACACTGTTATATTCCATATGTGTACGGGAGGAAACGAACGAAAACAAACCAGGTGGGAGAGCTAGAACAATTTCAGGGTGGAGATCGTATAAATATTAACCCATTCGCCTCAAAAGAGAGGTAGACTCGACGACAGTTAAATGACCTTCATTTCGGAAGACGAGGTACACTCGCTTAACTCTGCCTGTTATATATTTTGCAATATTTCGAACATCTTTTGGCAGGATAATCTTTTGTTAATATTTATGAATAGTAGAGGAATGTGTTTTGGTCATCTACCTAATTGTGATCTCAAGTACCGTTTTCTTTTGTTTGTTTTGAAAATAGACAATATAATTTACGCTAACTTAAATCCGATTTCTGGGGAAATGCATTGATCTTTTAAACCTGAAGCGAATGGGTTAAACCAGAAACGTTAAACTTCGAGTATCTCCTCCAGTCTTTAATTGTTCTGTATAATGTAAAAAATACATAATACTTCTCTCTGAACATTCTCACCTCACCCCTGATGTCACGGAAACATTACTCCTAGAGCGGTATTTTCAGCTCATCATAAGTATATTTAGTTCTTTATATATTTTAAAGGTTTGTTTCGACTATTTAACTCATGGCCCAAATGGGAGTCATTGGCCAATCACATTACAATGCATTTTGTTTTATAACCAATAACAGTCATGTTTCACCTCGATATTTATCTACTTCTGTTTGCCATATTAAAGAAAGCTCCTCCTTTTTAATATTTTGAACAGGTCAGAGCATTATTTTGCAGTGACTGATTCTCGGACAAATACGTTGAATATAGCAAATAATGAACAGATTACTTCGAACTATACATTTGATAAATGTGTGTTCAATAATTCTGTTTTTAAATAACGATTTTACGGAGTTGTTCCAAAAAAATAATTAATAAACTATAATGTTTGTTATAATAATGATGTGTTTCATCTTTTCTCTACTAGGATGCATTCATACAATTTTGCGATCCTATTTGGCAATAAATAATATGACCCAGTTGCAGTGGATGAACAAAAGAAGCATAACCAAACATTTCTGATTTGTTTTCAAACATCGTCGTTTACATTAAATATATAAATATTTTAAAATAACTATATTTAAATAATGATTTGTGAGTGAAAAGCTTAATTTTATTCGTTAAATAGTCCTAACAAATGCCACTCTTCATTTATGAATCCTCTACCTAAATTGGAAATCACTCGTAGCATAACTTACGATAATGTCCGCTGTTATCAATATGACATTTCAAAACCTTGTAATAACAATTGCAAATAGGAATGAGATGCAGAAATAAATTACACATGCTAATCAACATTGAAACTGTGATTTAGGTAGACACCTACCATCACAAGTTCTCTCCTAAAATGTTAAACTAAATATGTATGTAAGATGCCTTTGCGCAAAGCTACGGGACTTGCGCTGGTTCGGGTCTCCATGGCGGGAACATTTTTCTCTTGGAATTTCGGTCAGTATGGGACCGGTGTCGACCGCGGTGGACTAGTGGTTATGCTCCTTGCCTCTGGTCCCGAGGGTCGCGGGTTCAAACCCGGCCGGGGTCAATAGGTTTTTTAGGACGGAAAAATCCAAGGAGCAAGTCCTCCGGGAGGGACTTTAAGCCGTGGGTCACGAGTCTGAAGATTTTCAGGCTCATAAAAAGTCCTTAAGCCAGAATGAAGAGGCCTCTAAGCAAAATTTACCGAATTTTCCCGTCCTAGTACTACCTTGGTTTCCTAGATGTCAGTATGAGGCGGAACACTGACCACGGACCACTCAAAATGACATCTATACGAAAACAATTGTAACTAAATTAGTATGGTTCAAATTCTTCCCTGTAGGGGGAGAGCGCCTAAATCTCTGTAAAGGGAAAAACTGGGCTTACAATACAATACAATACAATACAATGGGACCGGTGCCCATCCACTATCGTGAGAATTTGAGTAACTACCATAAATTGTGGCTGCAGGTTGAGAAAACTAGATATAACGGTTTGGGGACCCGACATGCTGACCACATCTCACTTTTACACTGGCAGGATGATTGGCTAGGCGAAGGGCCTTCTAAAACTGTCGCGCCGTAGAGTATATTGATGTTATAATTAAATTTTTACCTTTGGCAATAAAATTCAAGTATGACATGAAAAAAATAAAATAAACGTTTGAACCAGAATTTGAACCTGTGACCTCTAATTCAATACGTTAGAGCGCTCCCAACTACGCAACTCAGGAATTTCAGCACAATCATTTATTATTCTTCCTTATATATGATTACGTATTAAGGGGGGCTTCTATAACAAGTAAAGCATATAAAGAGAATGTTCACTTATAGCAGTAACGCTTCTTTATTTCGATGTTTATAATTACATTTTGTCATTTATCAATGAAGGCCAAACATGACATGAAAAAAAATAAACGCCTGAAATGGGATTTGATCCCGAGACCTACCTCTAACTCTATTAAAAATCTTAACATATAGAGTTAGATGTATCGGGTTCAAATCCTTTTTCAGGCTTATATTTTTCAGTAACCAACACATTTAACTATCTCGGATACCACGTTACATACGAAGAAGAAAAAGATTTTGGTAAAAAAATTATAAAATTTAACAGAGTAACAGGAATTATACATAATATTTTCAAGCCAAACACAGTACAGCAACACACACGAACTAGAATTTATAAAACACTGGCCAGACACATATTAGGTTACGGCAGTGAGGCCTGGACAATTCGCAGTGTAGATGAACAAAGACTAACTGCGGCAGAAATGAAATTTATTAGACGTACTGCGGGCTATTCAAGGACAGACCATAAAAGGAATTCTGAGATTCTCAAAGAACCACACAAAGAATCAGTCATGGAATATGTACAAAAATACAGAAACAACTGGAAATCTCACGTACGAAGAATGAGCAGAACAAGAATACCACGTCAGATCTTATATTACCAGCCACCAGGCAAGAGATCTTTGGGCAGACCCTTCAAACGTTGGATTGAGACCGTAACATACCACTAGGTCTATCACATGAAGAGAAGAGAAAGAAGAAGAAGAAGAAGAAGAATATATTTTTCAGGAAATCGTATGGACATTATTCGTACTTTGAAATGTTTACTATACCCTAATAGATCTATATTCTGTCCATTATAAAGGAAATAATTTGACATAGCCAAAAGCAAAACAAGTTTTCAGCAGATAAAGTAGGTAGAAGCGAAATTTGAAATTTGAGGCAAAAATTGAGAAGTGTTGTGTCCACCCCTGAGCCTGATTATGCCAGGTCGCCTCCTTGCGTGGTATTCATCCGCTCCAGCGCTGATGAGGTCACGATATTCGAGGCGTCGCTTCTACACTCTGCGAGAAGAACTCAACAATCGCCACTCGCCGCATTCTTCTGGCTCCTTTTGATACATTCGTGCCTTATCTCTAAGGTCCCAGCATATAACTGTCTGACACGTACAAAAAAAACTTAAAACCCTAAAAAACATGGCATGGAACTAATGTTAACAATCATTGGGTAGCAGATTTTGAATACTGATAATTATTCATTTCAGATCACAGATTATATAGTTCACAAGAAAATATTTTAGCGAGGATTTGAACTACTGATCTTCAGCTTTATGAGTTAGCAATCGTCTATATTGAGCTACTGAGACTCCAACAAATATAGCCTTAAGCGGCCCCTACACGATCAATATTTACGTCAATATATTGCACAATAATTGACATTGCACAATAATATTGAGCGTCTGTAAATCACATTGAATGATTGTGCAATATATTGAGTCAATCAAAAGCAGTTTCATTTTTATTGTGGCAAACTAGTAAATATTGCGTCGCCTGTTGGCAATATTGTGCAATACTAGTTCAGTTCTCTGTTCTGTCTACTTACTATTCCACATGTTCACTGCACAAGTATCACTCACGAACTAATTTATTGAGCAATAATATTGCACCGTGTGGGTTGGCCATGTAATACTATTGTACAAAATATTGTGCAATATATTGACGTAAATATTGATCGTGTAGGAGCCGCTTTACTCCAGGCGCGACAGGCCTAGAAGGCTTTTGGCCTATCAGCCGGCTGCTGGCCTCACATCCACATGTGTTAATAACAGAGGTAGACGATCATCCAGCCAGATTAGAGGTGACATGTGGTCAGTATGTCGGGTGACCCAGCCGTTACAGCTGGTCTTCTCAACCTGGAGTCGCTACTTGTTTTATCTATCCAAATGCCTCACGATGCTGGGTGGGCACCGGTCCCATACTGGCCGAAATGCCATGAGAAAAATTCCTTCCCCCATGGAGACTCGAACTCTGCGCAAAGGCTTTTCCTGCCTTAACGACTTCGGCTACGGCGTCGGAACACTTCAACAAATACTTACTTACTTACTTACTCACTGGCACTATCGAACCCGTAGGTTCATGGCCGCACGGACACAAGCTCTCCATACATCCCTATCCTGGAGCCAATGCTTTCCAATCATTCCCTGTATAATCTACTTACTCCCCAAATCATAGTTAATGTTGTTTCTCCCACCTCATTCTTGTGGTCTACCCACTGGGCGTTTTCCTTCTGGCTTTCCTACAAGAAGTTTCCATGCACGTCTCTTCATTCCCCATACGTGCAACATGTCCTGCCCATCGCATTCTACGGGACTTCACTGTTCTTATTATATCTATCTGGCTTCCTATAAAGACCATGTAGTTCATTGTTATGTTTCCTTCTCCATTCACCTGTCTGTTCATCTCTCTTTGGTCCAAAAATTTTCCTAAGAACTTTATTCTCAAATACTCGTAATCTCCTTTCCTCCCTTAAAGTAAGATTCCATGTTCGCACCCATATAATATAACTGGTAGAATAATAGTTTTTATATATTTTCAGCTTAACGTTTTTTGAAAGGAGTTGGGACATCAAAAGTCTCTGCAATGCATAATAGCATGCATTTCCAGAATTGAGCCTATGTTTAATTTCTTGGTGCATCTCATTCCTATTTGTGATTATTGTTCCTAGGTATTTGTATTCAGCCAATTCCTCAAAATTTCCCTCATTTGTCATTAGCTGTCCATTTCCATTATATAATGTATTTCTACGTGTGACCATATATTTAGTTTTACTGATATTTACTTCCAGTCCTAATTTCTTAGTGTTACTCAATAGTGTGTGCGTGTTGGCCTTTAGTATCTCCTCGCTATCGGCCAGTAGTACTACATCATCAGCATAAACTAACAGCTTATTAATACCATTCAGTTGTAAGCCTTCCTCATTCTCTAAAGATTTAATGGCATGCTCTAGTACAAAATTAAATAGTAGAGGAGATAGTGCATCTCCTTGCTTCAACCCATTCTGGGTTTCAAAAGTGTCTGAAAACTGTTTGCCTACACGCACCCTACTCGTTGAGCCATTTAGACACATTCGTATAAGTCTAACTAACTTTTTAGGAATTCCGAACTCCAGCAGGATACTATATAACTTCTCCCTCTTAATTGAATCATATGCTTTTTGGAAGTCTATCGTATAGTTGATGTACAGTACCATTATATTCCCATTTCTTTTCTAAAATCTGTCTTATACTAAAAATCTGATCTGTTGTAGACCTGTTTCTTCTAAATGCACATTGATGATCTCCTAGAATGTCATCAATATAGGGAGTAAGTCTGCTTACTAATATATTTGTTAGAATTTTGTACGAAGTTGAAAGTAATGAGATGCCCCTATAGTTGTTGCAATCAGTTTTATATCCTTTCTTATAAAATTGGTACGATAATTGATTTCTTCCATTCATCTGGAAGAGCTTCTTTTTCCCAAATCATACTAAGCAACCAGCTTATCTTGTCCATCAATTTTTCTCCCCCTGATTTTATCAGTTCTGCTGGGATCTCATCTGAACCTGATGCTTTATACATCTTCAATTTTTCAATTGCCATTTCAACCTCTAATGCACTTGGCTCTGCGACTAGCATTTCTGCTGTCTGTAACTTATCCTCCTCAATGTCCTGTTCTGTATGTACATTTAATAGCTGATTAAAATAACTTTTCCATCTATTTAATATACTCTTGGTATCTGCAATCATATCCCCATTTTCATTCCGAATTATGTTTGTTCTAGCCTGAAACCCTTTCTTCTCTATACTAATTCCCTGATATAATTCTCTAATGTTCCTATTTTTTGCATTCATTTCAAGATCATTAATCTTCTCTCTCAAATATTCCCTCTTTTTACTCTTTAGTAACTTGGTGGTTTCCCGTCTAACACTACCCAATTGCTCTAAATTTACCTCATTTGGCTCGTGTAACCATTTAATTTTTGCTAGCTTTCTTTTCTTTACAATGTCGGCACATTCCTCATCAAACCATTTCTTGTTTTGCCTCTTTTTTAAACAACCAATGCTTTCTGATGCTGACAATTTAATAGTATCTCTTATAGCCTCCCATTCTTTATTTATATCAGTTTCTTCTTCGTTTGCCACATTGTCATCTGAAGATTCCAGTACTTCAAATCTATTAGCAATTTTGATTTGGTATTCTTGCCGCATTTCATCATTTTTCAAGTTTTTTAATTCATATTTTACAGAATCATCTTTAGCGTTTGTTCCTCTCATAAGCGATAGCCGTTGTCTGATTTTCACCCTGACCAGATGATGATCTGAATTGCAGTCTGTCCCTCTAACTGATCTAACATCAATGATGCTACTGTGCCAGCGTTTATCCACTAATACATGATCTATCTGGTTCCGAGTTTCTCCATCTGGGGACGTCCAGGTGTATTTATGAATATCCTTATGCTGAAATGTTGTGCTCTTAACAATGAGATTCTTTGATGTGGCAAATGTGACTAATCTAACCCCGTTGTCGTTACTATCTTCATGAAGACTGAATTTGCCTATTGTTGGTTTGAAT
The DNA here is from genome assembly GCA_030220185.1 of Diploptera punctata. NCBI lineage: Eukaryota > Metazoa > Arthropoda > Insecta > Blattodea > Blaberidae > Diploptera > Diploptera punctata. The sequence goes on from JASPKZ010001825.1 coordinate 64,456, forward strand.
ATATCTTCCCGCCCCACTTTTGCATTAAAATCTCCTAAGACAATTTTCATATGATATCGTGAAAGGCTATCAAATAAGCATTCTAATTCTTCATAGAACTCATCCTTGATCTTGTCATCTTTATCTTCTGTGGGGGCATGTACATTTACAATTATAAAATCATGTCGTTTACCCTTTAGAATTACTTCAACAAATATAGTTTATATTTATGAAATGTGCTTACGTCACACCGAAACCCATGATAGTAACTACATGTAATTTATTGTAATAAAACTATTGAAAACGCATGAACTCGGTTCTCTCCATAAGCAGCTTAAAAATATTTCTGGTCGGCATTAATTCTACAACATATCACGTAGGAATTACAGATCACTTATTTCCTATCTCGATACATTTGAATTCAGAATATACACGAACTAAACCTAGTGACTCGATGCACTTATCTCCTATGTTAAATACAACTGAAGTTTTATGTTGAAAGAGTATTGACCTCCGCCGTAAACAATACAAAGACTGTCTTACTACAGATATACCGTCCAATTATAAGAACTGCATAGATAAAATAAACCATCCATTTCGTACTTACAGACTTAACACGATCCACAGCAATGTCAACTTAATCTTCCTTTAACAGCAAGGAATTGCAGTGTACAAATATTAACATATATAGATGTCAAAATGAAAAATTCTGCGTTTATCGGCTAGACAATTATTTTTGAAATGAGAGAAGCCTCTTTCGACATCGGAAGAAGCAAATGGGGGGTATGTGAAGAGTTCCACATTACAGTTACGATTTTATCCCGTTCTTCCATTAATTTGTATACAGACTGCGTAGTCACTATTTTTGTATACTACTTGTATTTCACTTTATCATTATAGCCCATAAGCTGCCTTGTTAATTGTTTCCGATATGTTATCAATTATTTTAGTACCGTCACACAATTTTAGATCTGATGTTTCTATTTGACTTATAATCGTGGAAATTTTATCTCATTTCATTCTTATGAATTTTAAATTTTCATGCGGTCTTTCGAAGTTACAGATTTCGCATTTGCTATGGCAACGTATCGAATTATCTACGTTACAATAAGCCTACTTAAGATTGGAGGGTTAAATGACGTCATTATGGATAGTCGGGAGAACTAGTAACGCGAATAGTCGGACTGTCTAGTGGTTATAATAAAAATAAGCATTGCATGGGTGAGAAAAAGAAATAAGCTGAAAGCATGTAAAAATTACCCTGAACTTCCCCATTAATTACAAAAGGCAAGTACTCCATCAGATAAAATACAGAAGAAAAAGGGGTGCACCGTAGTGTAGTTGTTCAGGCAATATGCTACAAACCGGAAGATCGGGGGTTCGGTACCAGTGGGATCGGGATTTCTAAACTGGCCTAAATCATCAAGCATCACGAAGGCCCGAGGTTCGTCTCACCTTTTAATGAAAATGAGTACCAGGCGCTTGTCCAGGGCGTCATGCGGGGCTGAATACTCGTGCTCTTTTTTTTTTAGGAAGGTGGAAGCCTTAACCTCCTACTACACCAAGGTCTTCCCCAGGCTTGTAGTGAGATCACTTTAACTAACTTATAATAAAAAGTATGCATTTCATTGGTAAGTGAGAAACAGAAATAAGTTAATGGCCTGAAAAAATTACCCTGAATCCCTCCATTAATACCAAAGGTCCATCAGAGAAACGATAATGGATAATATGTAGGTCTACCGAAGACATTCAATGAATATTGTAGCCTAATTAGTAGCAAAGAGGGAAAACGCCCAGTTGGTAGACCGAGAATGAGGTGGGAGAATAACATTAACTATGATTTGAGGGAAGTATATTATACAGGGGATGATTGGAAAGCATAGCTCAGGATAGGGATGTATGGAGAGCTTATGTCCGCGCGGCCGTGAACCTACGGGTTCAATAGTGCCAGTGAGTAACTAAGTAATTAGTAGCCAAGACGTTGGAACATATTCCAATCTTTTTTATTTTATTCACAATAATTTACTGCTTAAGCACATATGATTGTTATTTTCTATATACTTAGCGTTTTAAAAATCAATCACTGAAGTTAATTTCTTACTGACAACAATTGAGGAGATGAATGGAATATGAGCACAACTCATATTTTGCCCTTTTTACGTTCAATGCATTTTTGGTCTCGCCATTTTGTAGTTCGTCAGCCTGAAAAGTATCGTTTCGATATCTCGATTACAGCAGGTTCAGCAGCTGATTGTATCAATTAATATAAATAACAATGTTTATGCATTTAGTTATATATCAATTGCTAATATCTCAAAACGTATATTTTTTAATTGTGCACATATTCCATTCAACTTCTCAATTACATTGAGTTCTTGCACAACACCACTAACTTCTCACACAGACTGCCAATTCTCTTGACGGGTCAACCTCCAGACCATGACTGACTCCACTTCTATGAGGACTTATTTATAGCTAGTATTAAAGGTTCTGGAAATATCGGCGCTCGCCAGTCTTCGCAAATAGATCCTTCTCGGAAACGAATGAACGGTCATATCTAAAAGAAAGCTCCCGGCGGATATCCCGATTATTGAGTCGCGACACATGAATCTCTTATAACATATAAGGCGAGACTAGAGAGTCTCGTTCAACAGCCCGCGAAATTCAAAATACATCTCAACAAGACGTCACAATAGTCAATATTCCTCTACTAAAATTGAAACAAATAATTTTGAATAATGCAATTTCAATAAATATATATTTTAACAGTAACTTTAATTATCGATTTATGCAAGTGTTGTTCGAAAATAATAATTATAAAGAAGGTTCTTACTGTGCGACCAAACGATGAGACGAATCGTGAGAGCAACACAGCGATGCATGTTTTGTTTTCATGCTGGTTACACATAGTGTACTAGTGGCGGTGGCATAAGAACTCGTAATTTACCAACTCGCAATTCCACTTCATCACAGCACAATTTAACAAATTATAATTACACAAAACTTATGTGCTGACTGCATCCATATTACGGATTAAGTTTGAAGAGAAAAATATATGCCTAAATGGGGATTTGAACCCAATATCTCTGGTTCTGTATACCAGTGCTTTAACGATTAAGCAATTAGGCATCACGATTTAAACAGAGATTTTTCTCTTATACTAATACGATTCCCGTGCGTCAGGTATCAGTGAACTCTTGTTCCACTAACGCCATCTAGCTATCTCTTAAATAAGAGCACTTTTAAAATGGAAATCAATACATTACATTTCTAGCAAATACAGCTAATATTCGATATTTAATATTACATTTATCACCAGCAGACCAATAGCAGGATATCAAAGAACTGACAAAAAATACAACACAGAAATAATACAACAACTAAAAGTAGAGGAATTAAGTACAACAATAGTGAAATATAGGAAAAACTGGAAAGAACACTTAGCAAGGATGACAGAATAAAATACCAAAAGCAGCATATAACTATTCACCACGAGGAAGAAGAAGTTTGGGAAGACCAAAGAAAATATGGAAACAGCAGCAATTTGGAGCAGGAACAGGCTAGTAAATAAGCCTAAACCGTGACGAAGAAGAAGAAAAAGAAGAAGAAAATTTATCACCAGAGATATTGGGTTCATAATAATAAAACAAGATTTAAATTTATTCGATGTTTAAACGAATCCAAAATTTGTTCTCCTTCTGACTCAGGAAATGACTAGCGGCTTGGGTTCGATTACCAGTAGGGTTAAAATTATAATTGTAAAATTAATTACATTAATTCAATTTAATTTAATTGTAAAATTTACAATATTGGAGCTGAAAGGGGCAGTAGTGTACAATTTCAATTGCTACGGAGTAGATTGTACACCAGATTATTACATTAAATTAGAAATCCCTCCGCAGTAGACTACACATGTCGAGAAGGCATGTAGTACTGCTTATAGCGATTCGTCCGTCGGATGGGAATGTTAAGCTGTCAGCCCTATTGTTGCTTTCCGACAAAAGTAGGTTACGTGGCGACACCGTGTTTCGCCTTCTCTTCATCATTCATTTAACACTACATGAAAACACAACATACAGTCACCCTGCACACAATACAATAATCAATAGAAACTGGCCTGCAGAAATGGTGCATAAATTTAAAGTAGACCTCATTCACGCCATCTATCTACCCAGAGCGGAACCATAAGCACGAGTATCTTGTGGTTTAGTGGATGAGCGTGCGCGTGTGTATATGTGTGGGTGTTATGTGTGTGTGATTTTTCTAATTCGTTTTCTAGCATTTTTTTGATATTAATGTACAGAATGATACTTCTTTTATTTATTTATACACATGGTCTTTTCATGGATGAGTGTAGATATGTATTATTGTGATGTAGTATAGACATAGATTTTACTTATATGTAGCCTATTATTATTTTTTGATACAGGTGTATTTGAAGGTATTTGTTTATATTATGATTAGTTATATTTTTTTATTGATGGAAAAATAATGCACGCACGGCCAAGCAGACCCGTGCGCATTGCAAATGCATATGTATTTTCTTTCTACTGAAAAAAAAAAATGAATTCCATTATCTTATACTAAAATAACCACGAGAGTTAATGCCGGTGGTATCATTGCTGTCAAAACATTTACTCATGCCGCATAGGTCGAAGGTAATAAGCCAGACAAAAAAAATACTTTGGTCTAAAGAGTGATATTCTTTCACTTTTAAAAATACAACCGTCAAGAAACGAGAGCATGGGTTCCATTGGGGTAAAATTTTCCTGAGGAAAATGGTCTCCCATTAGGTTCCCCAGGCGGTAATTACTTAAGGGAATCCTTGGCATGTACGAAAAGGGATAGAGGATTATGGAAACTCCTTGTGGGGAAACCAGAGGGAAAGTATCCAGCAGGTAGGCCAAGGAGTTGGGAGAAAAATATTAACCATAGTTTGAGGGAGGTGTATTATACAGGAGGTGATTGGAAGACATGACCTCAGGATGAAGATGAATTGAGAGCTTATATCCGCGCGGCCATGAATCTACGGGTTCGATAGTGCCATGAGTTGGTTAGTAAGGTAAGATAAAATTCCCAATTAATTAAATAAAATTATAGAATTCTTGAAGAAGTTTTCAAGTGATTTCTCTAGTTTTATATACCAAAATGGAGTTCTCGTTGCTATTGTGTAAATTCACTAAACAATTGTGATAGACATTTTATTCCGAAGCACAGCTACACAACTAAAACTGTGCCTCCCGCCCCTATAACAAGAGACTCTCTCTTTATAATCCCCTACAGTCAGAAGCCTATAGGGGTCGAGTCGTTATAGGTGTCGTGCTTTCCCGTTTCATTCCATCCAATTGTAGCTTAATTCTGCCAACATTTTTTCAGATAAGTTCGAAATATTGAGTATAATTTACGTTCTCTGTACCGCAAAATCAATAGATGTTTCGGCTTTCTTACGGGTTAGAAATCTATGAAAATTTTACGTTTACATATTAATTTGTTTAAAATAGAATTGTATAAACGCTTGTATTTATTTCACATATTTTTTTTTAATTCGAAGCGTTACACATCAATGGCTCTCTGTGAAAGGATTCGAAAAGTATTTTTAAAAGGATAATTCGAAAATGCAAATTCATAATGAGATCGTATTGAATTATGCATTATGAACTATTATTTATTGAAGTCCACCGCTGTGGTCTCGAGGTAGCGTGCTGGCTTGTCACGCAGCGGACCCGGGTTCGATTCCTGGTCGGGACAGGCTCCTGAGTGAGGTTTTTTTAGGGTTTTTTCCCTCACCTGTAAGACAATTGTCAGGAAGCTTAGGGCCCAACGGTCCCAGAAAATCATCCGGCTAACATCATCATCCTTATCATTATCATCATCATCATCATCATCACCATCCTTCACCGGTGTGGAAAGCAACGGGAAGCTACCATACCTATAATTACCTATTAAAACTACAAAGCATAATATGAAAATGATATGATTGCAGTGAAAGACTTGCCCTCGAGCAGAATTACATGGATGGATGGATGGATATTATTGAAAGCGATAAAAACAAAGAAAAATCTGAACTTACATTACGTTTTTCATTTCTTAAAGTATTGTAAAAAAGTTTCACAAATTTAAAATAAGATATTTACATTTATGATGAAAATAAACATGATTATCAATTATGTTATTACATATATTGTCTTAATAATAATAATCCGATTCCGATTGAGGGTCTTTCCACTTTTTCAGCGGTTGCCCTTTTACCAGCCGGCTGCTGGCCCTTCACATCCACATGTGTCAATCACAGAGGTAGATGATCAACAGCCAGTGTAGGGGTGACATGTGGTTAGCATGTCGAGTCCCCCAGCCGTTATAGCTGGTTCCTCAACCTGGAACCGCTACTTATTGTAGCTACCCAATAGCCTCACGATGCTGGGTGGGCACCGGTCCCATACTGGCCGAAATACCATGAGAAAATTTCTTCCCCCATGGAGACTCGAACCAGCGCAAGTCCCGTAGCTCTGCGCCAAGGCTTCCTACCTTAACCGCTCGGCTACGGCGCGGGACTAGTAATAATAGTAATAATAATAATAATAATAACAATAAAATATTACTATTAGTATTATTTTGTTATAAAATTTTAATTTTCTGTCCATATTGTTCATTATTTACTCATAATATAGTAAATTTCTCATCTAAAGATCAAATTTAAGTTTGAAATTAAAATACATAAACGTATCGCTAATAATAATTACTATTATTCTTATTATTGTATTAAAATAGGGCTAATGCATTTCTCTATCCTTCGAACAAAATGTTACCTTTTATGATAATTAGGGCTGGAAAAAAATTGGTTATAGGCTAGGCTGCATCGTACTTAGACCGCTATATTTACAAACTGCACGTTGACACTCGCTACCCGGGGACAGACTTCTAGTACAGTCCGCTTTATGTAAGAATGGACTCATCTTTGCACAATTTTTGTTTTGGCATTCTGATACAACCACACGTCACGTAAACAGGTATATTACTGAGGAGAGTCGAGCATACACACTCTCCGCTCCGAGCAGGCAGTGGAGACGCTCGACAAATATATGCATTTTGTAAACAATGTGTATAGAAATTAGTTACTATCCTGATACCGCTACTTTTTTCAGCCCTAATGATAACACGACATGGTGGTCACTACTTACTTCTGTTTTAGACATGAACGAAACACCACATTTTCATAAATATGGTTAAAATAGATAACAGTCGAAGACCAATAACCGCTTTCCACTCTAGCTGTATACAATAGCCCATATTTATACATTAATCATATCATTGTATTTCACATACGAATTTGTATTTTGCGAAATATTTTATTAGTAAATATAGGATTATGTATTTATGATGCATTTTATATAGAAACAATTTTGTTTAATTTTAATGTTCAAGATATAGGCCTAACATTCTTTCTTTCTCTTTATTTAACCACTCCACTCTAGATACTTATATATACCCTGCGCCACCCTGGCCTTATTGGAACGCGACCTGTTGGAGAGGATTTTCAATCCTAGATATAGTGTTAGCCCCACTAGATCTTCATCTAAAAAAAAAAAAAAACTCAGTATAATTCTTCAATAATTCGTGCATCCAAAATTTCTAATAAATTATAATTGCTACTTTCATCATTTAAAATGAATAAGCGAAATTATGAAATGCCTTATTTTTAAGATGTTACATAAGAAAATATAAATAAATATATAAATATAAAGAATTTTGTTAATATTGGTTTATATAGTAACATTACAATACCAAGACTACAGTTAAAGCAGTTCACCGTGAAATTTGAGATCCGACAAGGGAACATTTTAATGACATTTCACTCGATTTACATTATTCAACGTGTTGTACAAAAAGCAATTTAACTCTTTTCTTAACCTCTCCCAGCGAAATGAGGGTGCTTTAAAAAATAAACAACAATCTCTCTGTTCCCTTCTTCATTGTATTGGGTGCTGGACAGCACAAAGCTTGCAGAGTCACTTCTGAGTGAGATGTTCAAGTGATTTGCTTTTTATAGCTGCGATTGACTCGGAAAGCTAGTCGTTTGTAAGCACGACTCCTCCAGGGAGATTTAAAGTTAAGGTTCGGTCGTGAATGCCACTACAACATCTCCCTTTATGCGAGGCTCATATATTGTGTGGCATAAAACTAAATCAACTACTTTGTTCCATGTGTGCATGCATTACGCGTTATATTAATCCCATTGTGCCATATAAACACGGTGTGTTCGTATGGTTATAGGTTCAACAATTTCTAGGAAGCGAAGGGGAAATACTTGTTCTTGTAACAATACATATATTTAAAGCAGACATTCGAAACGAAGAAATTTAAAACAATTCTGTAAAAGTAAGAGAATTCAAATTTTATTTCCATTTTGTTTGTTTATTTTTGCGCGATAGTGCGTTTTGTCGTACTTACCAGCAATAGTGACCATTATTGAAAAGTTCAACTTCCCACATTTCGAGGTCGCCAACCTAAATAATTATACTGTAATATTAAATTGACACCCACGTGCAGGAAGTAAAATCACTGTCCTCTGTGTATACTACATACAATGTATATTCAAAAAATATCCAAAATATAGTGTTAATATACATTATACGAAACAAATCACTGCATTTTAAATCAACTGAACTTTATTTGAAACAATATAAAACAATAAACACGTACTTGCGGCCATACTTACTTACTTACTCACTGGCACTATCGAACCCGAAGGTTCATGGCTGCGCGGACATAAGCTCTCCATACATCCCTATCCTGAGCTAATGCTTTCCAGTCATTGGCCATGTTATCAATAATTGTTCTCAAGGCCTCCTGTTGTTTAACTTATAAACATTGCCCACACTGTTAACGTTAGTCAATTGTTTATAATGAACGCAAATATTTCCAACAAAGATGTTATTATTTTACTATTATTTATTATTTTGAAAACATCATCGCGTAAAAAATAATTTAGAACGCACGTTTGTGAAGTATTTTACAGAATCGAGAAAATTAAAAACCTCACTATCGGTCGGTTTTTAAACATTTTTTCCTCGATACTGTAAAAAACCATTTCCCAACCTCGCACCGTAATATACTATTGTACTTATGTGAATTATAATGTTCTTATATACATCACTGTGCTGTGTTCAGATTTGTTTTGTTCAAACACTGAAACATTACATCCATCACTGAAACCAAGAAAGGTTACCGAGATAATTGATACGGGAATATATCACGGATATGCAAGTGATAGGCTACCTAAAAAACTTATATTTACAGAGCTAATGGGAAGAGAGATAATCCATTGAAGCAGAACAGGAAATAGAATTTTATGATGATTATAGCTAAAAGTTTACGCTCAGATATAACATAGTGTTCTTCTTGTACACACTATTCCAAATGTATGGTATCCTGTTGTCATAGATGAAATCTGTTGTCGATCCATGCTCTCGTGGAACCAGAATAGAGTAAGGTACTTTTGATCAGTTAGTTGTACCTTATTTGAGTACTCAGTTTTGGAATTAGCTAGTAGCTGTGCTATTTTAACTCATGAGATCTGGCACATTATACATATCATAGTGATCATTTTAACATTTTAAATTTTTAATGCAAAAAGAGCACACAACCTTCAAAATTAAAGTATAACAATATAGAATATTTACCTAAAAGGTCCGTCTCCTTAATTTTATTAGTTATTTATCTGTAGCGCTCTCGGGACTAGTCCCATCATGAACAGGATTCAAAACTGGTGTTTCATTGAAAATTTGGTAGAGGGGGTTACACGTACTGGGTTCGTTTTCGTTTATCAGATGGTCGTTGTTGTTAACTGCTTTCAAAATTTCCATCTCCTCGAGTACGTTTATCTTCGCTGGAGACGGAAATTTACTTCAGGAGATGAAACTTTTGAAAGCAGTTAAAAACAACGACCATCTGATAAACGAAAACAAACCTAGTACGTGTAACCTAGTACGTGTAACCCCCTCTACCAGATCTTCAGTGAAACACCAGTTTTGAATCCTGCTGATGATGGGACTAGTCCCGAAAGGGCTACAGTTAAATAACTAATAAAGTTGAGGAGATAGACCTTTTAGGTAAATATTCTATAATTTTATACTTTAATTTTGAATAATACCTCAACGGAACATACCACGAATCTTATAAAAGTTGCCTTCAAAATTTAAAAATAAAATATTCAATGGAAGTCAAGGCACCGTCAGATCTTCGGAAACGACCAGGTAGATATCTCAGCCAATAAAGGCAATAAAATATTCATAATGAAATGAAGGGTGCTAGTTATACCATAGTTATACAATACATAAATAAAATCTTCAATGCCCATCACAAACATAATTTCACAGAAATACTGGATCTTCTTGGATAGCCAAAAGGGATTCTGTGATGCTCTTTCATCTGCAACTTAAGACACCTTCGAACATTCTGATTAGCAGAAATTTCCTATTATACCCTGTGTCATCAAAAACAAAAGACCATCATCTTACACTTGGACTGGAACCAATGGATTCAACTGGGAGGCAAGATACAAAATGGGATATTGTAATAATAACTTTATTTAATTATTTTCATATATTATTTCTGTATATATTCTACGAAAATCATTATAATCAATATACAAGCCACTGGAAGAAGAAGGAAACTCGAGGACTGGAGGACATGGAGTGGATGGATAGAGACGAGTGGAGGAGAAAAATAAAACTTCCAATGTTTTCCTGAGTCGACAATTCCAGTGAATTAGTTAACAACAACAACAACAACAACAATAGTAATAATAATAATAATATGATGATGATGATGATAATGATAATAATTTTATTCATATACAGATTTTTAATGCGTACACATCCTTCAGTGGCATCATTGAAAGAAAAAAATGGCTATTGTGAGTTATCCTTAAAATATAAACACATGTTGTCGCGGACTTTTCTGTAGTGTTTTTGAGATATTCAATTTTGTGTACAATAATTTGTGTATTTGTCATAGTTTAGGCTGCGTAAGGAAGTTAAGCTTACAAAAAGCGACATTTTTTCACGTTTTTTTCACTGCAGAAGGTGATTTTTAAGGGCGAAGGGCTTGAGCATTAAAAATCTCTTATAACATATAACCTATAACCTTCCCGGGAAAATCCTGAACATTTTGCAAAAAGTCCCATGACAATCGTATAAATTGTATGGCAGCACATGCTTACCCGGTAATCTACTTAATCCCGAACTTCTTGGCATCAATTAAATACAAACATGGCTATTTGTGTTATCTGTAAAAGATAAACATATGCTGTCGCGGGCTTTTTTGTAGAGTTGTTTGAGATATTCATTTCTGTGTACATTAATTTTGTCTATTTGTTATGGTTTAGGCAGCGTAAGCCATTTAAGGGTAAAAAAGGGACTTTTTCACATTTTTCACTATAAAGGGTATTTTTAAGGGTGTAGGAGTTGAGTATCTCAACTCTCTTGTAGCCTGTGTTCATCCCGGGAATCTCCTGCACATTTTGCAAAAAAAAGCCCATCACAATTGGATCAAGGGTATGTCCGCGCATAAAGTACGAACAAACAAACTTTCATTTTTATATATTAGACTAGTTAATACCCAGCTGGGCGCTGCTATTTCTAAATAAATGTTGTGTTTTTACCACCAGCCGTGTGCTGTTATACTTGCCCGAGAATCTGCTTATCATGATCTTCTTGGCATGAATGAAAGAGAAAAATGGTTATTGTAAGTTATCCGTAAAAGATAAACATATGCTGTCGCGGACTTTTTGTTTTTCACATCAAATGGTGATTTTTAGGGGTAAAGGGATTGAGTATTACAACTCTCTTACATCCTATGTTCATCCCCGAAATCTCCTGAACATTGTTCAAAAAGCCCCATCTCAATCGGATGAACGATATGACAGAGCACGCTTGCCCAGGAATTTATTTATCCCGATCTTCTTGGCATGAATGAAAGAGAAAAATGGTTATTGAGAGTTATCCGTAAAAGATAAACATATGCTGTCGTGGACTTTTTTTTGTAGAGTTTCGTGAGATGTTCAATTCTGTGTACATTAATTTGGTGTATGTGTACATTAATTTGGTGTATTTGTTAAGGTTTAGGCAGCGTAAGCCATTTAAGCGTCAAAATGGGGACTTTATTTCTCGTTTTTCACTACATAGGATGATGTTTAGGGGTGAAGGGGTTGAATATCACAACTCTCTTATAGGCTATGTTCATCCCGGGAATCTCCTGAACATTTTGCAGAAAAACCCCATCATAATCGAATCAACGGTATCGCCGCGCATAAGGTACGAACAAGCAAAAAAAACGAACAAACAAACAAACAAACATTCTTTTTTTATATATTAGGTTTACGTTTCACTCTGTACGTGCATTATTTTGTGTAATACTAAACGTTTAAAAAATTGCTAAAAATGGATTTAAGATGCACCACCTGAACAAAATTTTATATCACGGATGTAAAATACTATTGCATATAGTCAATATATGAAATAATTCAACTAACGTACTGGCGCTATCGATCGGAGGTTCGTGGCAACGCGAGCATGTTCCAATAATTTCCTGTATAATTATCCTCCCATAAATCAATGTTAATGTTATTCTCCTACCTCATTTCTGACATACATAATGAGGACTTTTCTTCATGATTTCCCTGCAAGAAGTGTCCAAGCTCTTATTTTATTTCACATGCGTGTTACATGTTCTGGCTATAGTATTCTATGAAACTTAATTATTATTATTTCATCTACTGATTTCTAAGTTTCGCTAAGGAATATTTATTAACAAATTACTTTAAATATGTCTACTGACTGACTTGTATTATAACTAACAACAATTTTGAAAGATAGACTTTTAGGTCTAATGGTGGCAGTAAAAATTACCATAACATTCTTTGTTATCACATGCAAAGATTAAGTCTAGAGAAAAAAATAGCTCCTTGTGCATTAAAAATTCACGTGGCACGAATGGGAAATGAAAGACGTGCATGGAAGCTTCTTGTAGGAAAACCAGAGGAAAAACACCCAGTTGGTATACCAAGCATGAGGTGGGAGAATAACATTAACTATAATTTGAGGGAAGGAGATTATACAGAGAATGATTGGAAAACATTAGCTCAGGATAGGGATATATAGAGAGAGTTTATGTCCGCTCGGCCATGAACCTATCAATTGATTAAAAAAATTCCTTTAAAATAAATATTTGAGTTAAACCATTATTCAAACAAAGAAGATTTAAGAAGCCATGATTAGAAACTAATTTCGATACAACTTTTTCTTTATATTACCAGTTTTGTAGTCGTGTTTGTTATTGTGATTCTATAGTACTCATTATACATTGTGACTTTTTTGTTCACTCTAAATTGTCTATTATATAGCATGCTTAAAATTGGCAAGATTTTTAACAATGGAAGCCAATTTAATATTACTATTATAAAAATCCAGGAATATTTCCTTATTTATGTCTTTGCTGTCCCGCGCCGTAGCCGAGCGGTTAAGGTAGGAAGCCTTGGCGCAGAGCTAACGGGACTTGCGCTGGTTCGAGTCTCCATGGGGAAGAAATTTTCTCATGGTATTTCGGCCAGTATGGGACCGGTGCCCACCCAGCATCGTGAGGCAATTGGGTAGCTACAATAAGTAGCGGCTCCAGGTTGAGGAACTAGCTATAACGGCTGGGGGACTCGACATGCTAACCACATGTCACCCCTACACTGGCTGTTGATCATCTACCTCTGTGATTGACACATGCGGATGTGAAGGGCCAGCAGCCGGCTGGTAAAAGGGCAACCGCTGAAAAGTGGAAAGACCCTGAATCGGAATGTCTTTGCTATGTACTACGAATCCCCTGGAAAAAAGGCTGCACCAGGAAACCCGAATGGAGGACTACTTTATCTCTGCAGAGGTTTACTCCAAAGATTTGTTACAAGACTTGCATTGATTATTTTGAAAAACAATGACGACAAGAAGAATAATACGACAAATATTTTATTATTACATTTTAATGTAAATTGTTAAATATTAGGATAAAACATTTATATAGACTATTTAAATCATGCCCCAAATGGGAGTCAATGACCAATCACATTTCAATAAATTTTGATTTACAACCAATCACAGTGGTTCTTCATCTCGATTTTATCAATTTAATTTTATCACTTTAAAATCAAGCTCCTCCTTTTTAACATTCTGAATAGGTCAGGGCATTATTTTGTTGCAGTGACTTATTCTGTAAGATATGCAGCTACCAGACTGTATATATATATATATATATATATATATATATATATATATATATGGTATGATAAGAAAAATAAATGCCTGGACGGGATTCGAACCCGGATCTCTGAGTCTGTACCTCAGTGTGATATCCATTACACAATGACATAATGGATATCACACTGAGGTACATACTCAGAGATCCGGGTTCGAATCCCGTACAAGCATTTATTTTTCTTATCATACCATATTAAGCTTGCATTGCTCAATGTTAAACATTTAATTATAACATATATATATATATATATATATATATATATATATATATATACATAGTGCACGAATATAAACAGATACTGCTTGCGGTGATATAACAGAAAAACATGAGTAGTAATTGATTATATTACAATAAAAATAAACCACTGTTTGCACTTTCTTAAACTATTATTTTCCAGGAATTTACGTTCCAGAAAAATAAATTTAGGACATCAGAATTAATTAATATGTTGGTTGTGTAAACAGTTTAATGTGTTTCACTTTTTCTCCACTACGATGCATTCTTACAATATTGGGATCCTTTGGCAATAATAATATGATCTGGTTGCAGTGATAAACAAATGAACGTTTCTCATTTGTTTTCAAACATTGCCGTTTACTTTAAATATGTAAATATTTTAAAGTAACTATACTTAAATAATGATTTGTGAGCAAACAGTTTAATATTATTCGTTAAATTGTCCTAACAAATGTCACTCTTGATTTCCAAATTCTCTCGTGGCATTACTTATGATAAAAATCATATTCCATTTATTCAATTGTTTCTTCTATGTGTGCAGTTTTTTTTTAAGTTTCATATCTCGTCCATAAATAAACGAAACTTTATTGTATTCATTAGTTTTACAATGATTTACATAACAAGAAAACATTTACATTAGCTTCAAAATTAAAGAAGAAGTTTCTAAATTTCAAATATCACTCTGACGTCAAAATTGATAAGCGACAAGAAAAATTATGGTTACGTAAGTATACACTGTATAATGTAAAAATAACCAGAACGTACAAAATGAGAATGTACTTTGGAAATGATAGACATAAATCTACAAGTAGTTGAGGCATGCTTACCGAGATGTTTTTATATAGGGATTCTATTGTCTTATTAGTTATAACAAGGTAATTTGATGTGATGTGTCAAAATTTCAGATGTTGAGGGATGTTGGCAAGTGTTTTGATATAAGGAACGCATTCTCTCTATTATCATTTACGCTGTGAATATGACATTGTCATTAATCTCATTAGAATTAACCTATGATAATGACCTTTGTAGGTTTTCTTGTGTTTCTGAATGCGCCTAGTTTTTAACTCCCGCTCTGTCCTGATTTTCCCATATCCCTTCCTTTACCTTAAATATAAAACATTGTCGGCGATAAAGGGATAAAATTAAAATTGGACATTTTTCTTATTTTTGTGATTAATATATCGTGCTCAGTTTGTAAAAAAAATTGTGTGAAATATACCGATTTTCGGGCTAGCACTTAATATGTTGCCCCTGCTAGTGCCTTAAAGTGGAAATATTGCATGAAGAAACATCGCACTTGCTTGCTACATATTTAATAGCAATTGTTCAAAATAGAGTAATGTTTGTTGGAGCTAGTATAACAGATCTTGTACCTCACAAACAAAGATATACGCTCCATTTTTTCGTAAATTTAGTCGTAAACTATCTTCTTGTGAATTTTACATCCATCCTTTTCCTTCTTCCCTTAACTGGCATCTTCCCTCCACCTACTACAGCAAACTCTTTCCACTGCAGAAGCTGAAATTAGTTAAAATTGATTATTAAATTATACAAGATAAAATTATAAACAATATATATATATCATATTTGAAGAGAAAAATTATACGCTCAGACCGGGACTTGAACCCGGAACCCTTGGTTCTATAGACCAAGTGCTCTACCAACTGAGCTACTTGAGCAAGTACCGATCTAAACGCAAATCTTTCTCTATATACATCGTAATTCCCGTCCACCAAATGCTATGTAATGTATAATTCCCAAATATGTCTTTTTAATAAAAGGAGCCGCCATTTGCAAGATAGAAGCATGGCTTCATAGTATTTGGTGGACGGGAATTACAATGTATATAGAGAAAGATTTGCGTTTAGATCGGTACATGCTCAGGTAGCTCAGTTGGTAGAGCACTTGGTCTAGAGAACCAAGGGTCCCGGGTTCAAGTCCCGGTCTGAGCGTATAATTTTTCTCTTCAAATATGATTTATCCATCATTGAGATGTACGAAATCAATAATAAAACTATATATATATGTTCAAAAAATTTGGCGTTACCATTATCAGAAACAGATAATCAGACGCTTCGTTTAAATGGGGAAGAAAAAGGTATAGGCCTACATAAAAATCACGAATTATGAAGCCAGACAATTATTAATATAACATAATATCTCCAACTCGTGTCCAACTCAAGGTTGGGTCGATGAAGCTCCTATATTATAAGGTCTGTGAAAGACAAGAGTGTTTGGTCGACCACGTCTGACGCACCGTCACTGGGGTGGATGAACGAAATGGAATGAATCAATATGGAGAAATGGTGGAATGAATTTTGTGACAGGGGAAAACAGGAGAAACCCTGGGAAAACCTTCTCAAGCTCCGTTTCGTCCATCAGGAAACTCACATGGAGAGACCGAGACTCGATCTCGAGAACTCATCAGTGAGAGGTGAAGGTTTAACCGCTTGCGCCACCGAGTCGCTTACAATTCTGTTATATAGGCCTATTTAAAATTACGAAATGAACAATAAAATCGACATAATTTAAATGCTGATTTCTAAACATAATTATCATATTTTATGTTTAGACTTCTTCTCACTCAGTTTAATGTTACAAATTATATTTTTAATGTCTCAAATTTCGGTGCATCCTAACTGAATTTCTACACTTCATGGCCTCCTATGAAAACACTGGTTGGATTTTCATTACTTAAATTGGTAAAAAAATTAAAATTAAAATTCGGTAATAGTGTAAGAAAGTCGTGCCTACATACAGGTATACGCACAATTCGTACCGTCACAAATTAAAAGCTTTTGAAGTAACTACAATGATAAATTGTCTACAAATAGCGCAATTAATTAAAATAATAAAAATCAAAGTAAATGAAGCGATGGCATGGATGGGAGGATAATTTTCGATGGATTTAGAAAATTGGATATCGGAGTTATATCTGGGTTCGGATGGCTGGAGATAGGGACCAAAATCTACGTTCTTGTCTCGATCTTCTTGGCATCAATGAAAGACAAAAATGGTTATTGTGAGTTATCCGTAAGAGATAAACATATGCTGTCGTGGACTTTTTTTGTAGAGTTTTTTTTAAATATTCAATTCTATGTACATTAATTTTGTGTATTTTCTATGGGTTAGGCAGCGTAAGCCATTTAAGCGTCCAAAGAACTACTTTTTCACGTTTTCCACTACGAAGGGCGATTTTTAAGGGTGTAGGAGTTGAGTATCAACAACTCTCTTATAGACTATGTTCATACCGGGAATCTCCTGAACATTTTGCAGGAAACCTATCACAATCGGATCAACGGTATGGCTGCGCATAAAGTACGAAGAAACAAACGAACCAACAAACAACAAACATTAATTTTAATATATTAGATATCATACGCGGCATACTCGTAATCTATTTATGTTTGATTATGTGATAACTGACATTTTTTTAACTGCTCCTTTTATGATTTCTTAAAACTGAGTGGAGAATGCTGAGCGATTTCTGCTATGTGCAATTTCTTCAGTATAAAGAAGGGCGTAGCGGTTGTATAGCATGTCTCATACAGTAGTACAAATTAATTTATGGCGGCTCCGTGACAAAGATTGTGCAGTTCGTTCGTTTGTTTTCCCCCTTCCTTAGAATTATGACGTAATAAAGTGATATAAATGTTGGATCTACGTTATGCAGCAATGACATCGAGACAAATGGAAACGCGAAATGGCAAAAAAAATGGACACGATGATACCAGATCAAACCGGAATTGAACCTCAGTCAGGAATCGCGACTCAGAATTCTCCGTTTTAACATGGTAACCTGAAACAACAAACTGCAAACCATTCCATGAAACGAACAAATTGACTGAAGCTGTAGCTCTTGTAATTTGCGAACGTAAATTCAGGGAGGAGGTCAATGTTACTTGTATACAGTAACATTCCCTGGCTTTACTTTGGCTTTTATAAACATAATGTCCGAAGAGACATTTGTTAAATTCTAACTTTTAAAGTGACTACGGTACCTGAATGGAATGCCTAATGTACACAGAGCACTGTGAATGTTAAAAGGAAGGTTTTATATTGGAAGGAAATGAAGACTTAAAATGAGGTGGATGGATAGGGTAACTAAGGATCTTGAAATAATGACAGTTACATGCTAGAATAAATTGGTGTTAGACAGACAAAGAAGGAAAACTTATGTCAAAGCGGCCAAATACCACCCATGATTTTAGCGCCTGAAGATACA
>JASPKZ010001826.1:0-38135 GCA_030220185.1 Diploptera punctata
AATTAATGTCTTACATAAATGTTCTAATGTTCACCAAATTGGGGAAATAATAGTAAAATTCTGGGTAGACGAAATTCGTCCCAATCCCTTTCACCCTGGTGGTACCCATTCTGATACCTTCTTTGAAAAATTTGTGTCGTCCATCCTAACTGTGTGTCCACACTACATTAACCGTCGCTTCTGTACTTAATCAATCATGCCTCTATTATTCCTACGAATACTCTTAACCCTTAAATTGGCGAAACAATATTTATCATGCCAGTTATTAAACGTTTCGGACCGCAATGAAACAAAACTCATAGAAACAGTAAGTAATTCTTCTACATGCTGCGTAATTTAACACAAATTTAAGTAATTTTCTACCCATTGTTTTTTCTATTGTTTTATAAACAATATTAAAAAAAAATTAAATGAATGTATCTTATTGGATACATTTCCGATTTAAGGGTTAACTAACTGACTAAACTAACTCATTGGCTCTAACGAACCAGTAGGGGTTCATGGCCGCGTGGACATAAGCTCTCCATACATCCAATCTTGAGCTAATGTTTGCCTATCATCTCCTGTACAATCCACTTCCCTCAAACCAAGTTAATGTTATTCTCTCACCTCATTCTTAGCCTACCAAATGGGCGATTTCACTCTGGTTTTCCTACAAGTAGTTTTTCATTCCACTTTCGTGCCAAATGTCCTACCCATCGCAGTCTACAAAACTTAACTGTTCTTATAATATCTGGTTTCCCATAAAGATCATGTAGCTCACTGTTATGTAGTCTTTCTCCATTTGCCTGTCTGTTTATCTCTCTTCGGTCCAAAAAATGTCTTAAGAACTTTATTCTCAAATACTCGTAATTTTTTTTTTTTTTCCACTTAAAGGACGTGTCCATGTTTCGTACCCATTTAATAGAACTGGGAGAGAATAACAGTTATATATCTTCAGTTTAACGTTTTTTGAGAGAAGTTGGGACAAGAGTCCCTGTAATGTATAAAAGCACGCATTTTCAGAATTTGAGTCAGTGTTTAATTTCTTTGTGCATCTCATTCCTACTCTAGAGACATGTTCCATTATTGCACTACTGTTGTTACGACCCACGTGGCGGTTTATGCTAATTTGGTAGCGTGAGACCAAATCCTAGCGATATCCAAAACATTTATAATTTGTTCCAGAGTTCAGTGTTAACAACTCTATCACAGGTGAGGAGTGGTTTCACATCCACAATTAACTAATTTAGCGAGGTGAAGGTTCACCTTGATACAAGCCCTACACTTAACCCTCTTCAAAATATTAAATTTACATTTCCCTACCACAAGTGTAATTTTGATCCTAGAAGATGCGGTAACCTGAACACGAAAACATGATCAGAGAGAAAATGTAAACACTAGAAATATGTTTGAATAACTCACTGGCACTATCGAACCCGAAGGTCCATGGCCGCGTGGGAATTAGCTCTCTATACACCCGTGGAAGGGCGGCTCCGTGGCGCAAACGGTTAGACGCTCATCTTTCACAGCTGGGTCCCGAGATCGAGTCTCGGTCACTCCATGTGGAATTCGTAGTAGAGAAACGGAGGTTGGGCAGGTTTTTCTCGGGGTTTTCTCGCGTTTCCCCCTGCCACAATTTCATTTCACCATCTCTCCGTACTCATTTCATGCATTTCGTTTCATTTTGTTAATCTTCCCCCGTGATGGTGCGCCAGGCGTGGTCGGTCGGCACCCTTGTCATTCACAGACCTCTATATAAGGGGCTTCATCTCATCTCATCTCATCCCTCGACCCGACCCTGAGTTGGACACAAGTTTGAGGATATTATAATTTATATTACATCCCTGGAACACGAGACTAACTTCCCGCAAGGCCACGATGACTATATTAAGCAAATTTATTTAATTCCCATGTTAATATTTCTAGTGCCCCTCTACCATACTAGGCCTATCCTACCATTCCATGTACTGTTTAGAACTTTGCCATGGATCTCGTAAGTATTATCCGCCCGGAATACCCGTGTTTAATAACAGTTGTATTTTTATATTGAAAGATCGACTTAGACCTTTACTTCCTCTTCGTTTCTTTTTTGTTTCTGTTATCACTGCTATATCTATACCTCTTTCTTTAGTTCTCTTTCCAGTTCGCTTTCTTTATTATGTATTCCTCTAACATTCCATGATGCTACTTTAATTTGGTCTTGAATTCCAAAACGTTTGTCCTTATGCTTTGCGTTTGTCGTTATCCGTTGAACAGTCCAACTATCACTTTGGAGCTTGTATTTTGAAGTGTTCCCTGAGTACGCTACTAACGTTCTGCAGGGTTAGTCCTTTGGAGGGGCTGCCTCCTTAAAGCCTTTGGACTTGCTTCCTTGTGTTTTATCCCCACAAGGAGGGTTGCCTCTTCCGCCTTCTGCCGTTGAGGATTTCACTCTTGTTTCCCCGAGCTGGGTCTCTTATTTCATCCCCAGAGGATTGGGTTGCCATTTCCGCCAATAGTGAAATACAGAACAAACTGGAAAGAACACTTGGCAAGGATGACTGAGAATAGAATACCAAAAGCAGCATACATCTATTCACCACGAAAAAAGAGAAGTTTGGGAAGACCAAAGAAAGGATGGAAACAGCAGCAATTTGGAGCTGGAACAGACTAATAAATAAGCCTAAACTATGATGAAGAAGAAGAAGAAAGAGGAAAAATCACCTATATAAGGACATGGAGGGCCTTCCCGATTGCATGATCAGCTTAATGCTGGGGGGACCTGCGAGACAACACGAATATTTAAGACAAGACACACTATTCACCCATAAATTCTTACTGAACAAGACGAATATGATAAGCTGATTATGGTAGTCGAATGGTGTTGGGAGAAATATTGTCCTTAAAGATCCTTGACATTTATCTTACAGATCAGGAACAATTCGGAATAATCCTCATCCAAGAAATTTATCGCTATCTTGAATCGAAGCAGGGCCCTCTGCATTCGAGACAACGACTTACCCTGGGACCATAGAGGTGGATCTTAAATTATGTTACATAGAAAGCTTAAGCATCCAATCAGAAAGGCTAAAGTTACGTACCGCGGGATTTGATACACGTGGTTATTATAAGAGATGGCACGAGTGATTTCCAAATGTATCTAGAGGATTTGGAAATCAACAGTTGGATTTATTAGGACTATTTAACGAATAAAATTATTTATTTATTTAATTTATTTATTTATTTAGCCTGGTGGAGTTAAGGCCATGTGGCCTTCTCTTCCACTCACCAGAACAAGCATATGTTACATATGAATACAAAAAAAAATACAATAATAGTAATATAAAACAGGACAAACATATGTTACACATGAATACAAAACAATTACAATAGTAGTCATATTAGACAGGACAAACATGTTACATATGAATACAAAAAAAAGTTACAATAATAGTTATTGAGCTGTTTACTAAAAAAGCACTATTTAAATATAGTTACTGGCATTTAAAAAGTATTTATATCTTTAATGTAAAAGGAGATGTTTGAAAACAAATCAGAAATGTGCGATTATGTTTATTCATTGCAACTTCATCATATTATTTATTTTCAAATACGATCGCAATCAGCGATAACCCACTAACATAGTAATATTGTAAGAAGCACCTTAGTGGAGAAAAATGAAACACATCAAACTGTACATTATAATCAATATTATAGGTTATTAATCAATTTTTTACGAAACGGCTCAATAAAATCATTATTTAAAAATACGATTATTGAACACACAATTATCAAATGTTCAAATGAATCTCCTCATTATTTCCTATATTCAACGTATTTGGTGAAGGAGCTGCCGGACATTGATATATTTTAAAAGAAATCTAAATTTATATTTGCTCTATCCTGGTCTTCATTATTATCCAGTGTAAGGTACACAGTATACTAATTGGTGTTTCTCGTATAATTTAACATATTTATATTATTATTATCATAAGTATTATTTTTGTTTATTATTATCATCGTATAAAATGTTGTTTGTACATGAAATTTACATTGCAACATTTAATATACTTTTTACTGCTTATAATCATTATAGTGTAGCCCTATATCTATATTGTCAAATATTTATTAGTAATTTGTGCTGGTTGAGTCGAAGAGAAGGCCTTATGGCCTTAACTCTGCTAAAATAAATACAATTAATAATAATAATAATAATAATAATAATAATAATAATATTATTATTATTATTATTAATATTATTAATATTATTATTATTATTATTATTATTATTACTTGTTGGAGAGTCAGTCACTGCAAATAATGCTCTGAACTGTTCAGATTATTAAAAAGGCGGGGCTTTCTTTATTTTGATAAACAGAATTCGATGAATAGCGGAGGTGAAACAACTGTCATTGGTTTGTAAAACAAAATTAATTGAAACGTGATTGGTCATTGACTCCCGTTTGGTGAATGAGTTAAATAGTCAACGTAATTACCAAAGAAAGACAAATAGACAGGTGAATGGAGAAGACTACTAACAGTGAACTACATGGTCTTTATGAGAAAACAAATGTAATAAGAACGGTTAAGTCTCGTAGACTGCGATGGGTAGGACACGTGGCACGAATGGCAAATTAATGAGAGGCATGAAAACTTCTTATAGGATAACAGGAGGTAATAGGCAAATTAAAAAGGAGATGGAATAATAATATAATAATAATATAATAATAATAATAATAATAATAATAATAATAATAATTCCATGGCGCGACAGGCCTAGAAGGCCCTTAGCCTACCAGCCGGCTGCAGGCCTCACATCCACATGTGTCAATCACAGAGGTAGATGATCAATCTAGCCAGTGTAGGGGTGACACGTAGTCAGCATGTCGAGTCCCCCAACCGTTATAGCTGGTTTTTCTCAACCTGGTAATACTAATAATAACAATAATAACAATAATAATAATAATAATAAGTGAATTGATCCCACAACAGGCATCAGGAGGCCCTTGGGGTAGTAGGAGGTTAAGGCTCCCACTTTTTATAGACAATCGACACTTGATGTCAGCCGGGTTGTCAGGCCTGCGTGACGGCCGCCTTTACCCAGAACAGGCGTCTGGTACTCATTTCCGTTAGAGGCTGAGTCGACCCAGGGCCATAGTGCCGCCAGAGGGTTTGGGTTTAAAAATCCTGACCCCAACGGGACTTGAACCCTCGACCCTCCGGCTTGTAGCTCAGTGCCTTAACACTACGCTATGGCGTGCCCTAATAATAATAATAATAATAATAATAATTTAGGGACAAACATTAGTGCAGACGGAAGTCATGATACTGAGGAATTTAATAAGAGGATAAATAAGGGTAAATCTGCAATATCAAAATCAAATGTGTTTTATGATATCAAAATATAAGTTGTAAAACAAAAACAAACATTTTAAATAGAACAATAAGGAGTACAATGACATACGGTGCAGAAACATAACAATTAAAATTTAGAACAATAAATAAATAAATAAATAAATAAATAAAATTCTGCAGAAATGAATTTATGGATGCGTTCAGCTACAATTTCTAGAAGAGATGAAATAAAGAAACAGTGTAATTAAATGAAAGATTAAGGTTCAAACTTCAATAATAAATTTAATTAACCCTTCAGATGGTCTTTCTACACATCAGACCTGTTGTACTAAGACCTTCATCAACCCTAAATTTCAATGCCTTTCTTCTGGTTTCCAAACCGAAACCAGTTGATGAAATATGACTATAATATATTTGAAGAGAAAAATTTTCGCCTAGACCGGGACTCGAACCCGGGACCCTTGGCTTTCCGGCCAAGTGCTCTACCAACTGAGCTACCGAGGCGAGTTACGATCTAGACGCAAATTTTTTCTCTTATGTACGTTGCGTCTAGATCGTAACTCGCCTCGGTAGCTCAGTTGGTAGAGCACTTGGCCCGGAAAACCAAGGGTCCCGGGTTCGAGTCCCGGTCTAGGCGAACATTTTTCTCTTCAAATATAATTTATCCTTCTATGAGAAGTGTTAATTAATAATAAAAATCGTCAATAGAAGCCCTACTGGCTATAAAGTAGTGTTAAATTCCCAATAAATGTCTTCTTAACTAAGAAGCCGCCATTTGCAAAGATAGAAGCTATGGTTTCAAGCATTTGGCGCGAGGGAATTACAACGTACATAAGAGAAAAATTTGCGTCTAGATCGTAACTCGCCTCGGTAGCTCAGTTGATAGAGCACTTGGCCCGGAAAGCCAAGGGTCCCGGGTTCGAGTCCCGGTCTAGGCGAAAATTTTTCTCTTCAAATATAATTTATCCTTCTATGAGAAGTGTTAAATTAATAATAAAAATCGTCAATGACTATAATAGTTTCGCCGGAGTTGTGGACTTAAAAGATCAACATGCTACAAGCCGGAAGATCGAGGGTTTGAGTCCCGGTGGATCAGTATTTTTAAACTGAACCAAACCTTCAGGCGGCACCGTGAACCCGGGGTTGACTCAGCCTCTAACTGAAATGAGTACCAGATGCTTGTTATGGGCCGTCAGACAGAAATAAGCACTCGGCTTACATCAAGTACCGATAGTTTAGAAAAGTGGGAGCCTTAACCTCCTAATATCCCAAGAACCTTCTAAGGTCTGTAGTGGACCACTTTACCTTTTAGATACTGACTGAATTTTAGACTAACTACCTTTCCTAATGTAAGGATATCGTCATTTGAAATATATATATATTATCTGAAATTTACTATTGTGGTCCTGTACTGTAGCGTAAATCGGAAATAACTTTGTTGGGTCTTTATATATACTGAATTTTTGCGACATTATTATTAAAAATGAAGAGATTTGAAAATAGATTCAATTTGATAGACAAGCTAATCTACAAAAAAAGGCGAATTTAGTTTTATAAGAAATCCTTTATCAAGTTATAAATTTAAGAAAAATGTCAGAGGCCGCAAGAATAAATGCAAATATAAAATTATTTTAACTTGTTACTGAGGGCCGTAATCAGTTAATATATGCACTAATATAAACTTTGAAGTCTCAACATAAAATTTGTATAAACTGTAAATAGTTTATGTAAACACAAAGGTCATAATTACAGTTTAAAGCAGTGCGTGTAGCTAGCGTACATGTCACGTCGTTCCGCATTTGGTGAAGAATTCAACTTGCGTACACGTCACGTCGCTCCACGCTGACGGGTTAAAATGAATCGTATGGTAATGTCAAAATAATGATAGAAGATAGATTTCCAAGAAGAATACTCGAGTGGATGCCATTTTGTAGAAGAAGGAGAGAAGACGGCCAAAAATAACGTCGATTGGTGGTGTTTTGAAGATCATGAGAGAAAATAGGGCGATGGAGATTGGAATGTAGAGAGATGTGTAGGAGAATGACAGTAGAATAATATGGCGCAGGTAGACGTTGTGAAACATTGTGAATCCTGCTAAATAAATAAATAAATAGGTAAATAATAGTTTATTATTATTAATAATAATATTAACATGTTCATCGAATGGAGGATCACAGGATACCCAAACAAATGTAAGCTATCATCCTGCAGGAAGAAGAAGACCAGGATGTCCATTCAAAAGTCTTTTGGATGGTATTTCTACTGAGGCCGAAAACAGGTCAACAAATTACCTAAATTCGGGATTGGGCTATGATGATGGATTTATATGAACTGACAGATTTAAGACACAAAGGTTCTTTCTTCCATTCAACCAGTGAAAATATTAAATACAGAAAAATATATATAAGATCGTAACATATATCCATCCATCCATAGTAATTCTGCCCGAGGGCAGGTCTTTCACTGCAATCATAGCATTTTCATGCTATGCTTCCAGCTTTACTAAGGAACTGTAGGTGTTGCTTTCCACACCGGTGAAGGATGATGATGATAACGATGATAATGATAAGGATGATGATGGTGATGATGGCCATATGATTTCGGGGACCGTTTGGGCCTTAAAGTTTTCCTGACATTTGTCTTACAGGTGAGGAAAAAAACCCGATAAAAACCTCACCCAGGAGCCTGTCCCGACCGGGGATCGAACCCGGGCCCGCTGCGTGACAAGGCAGCACACTACCTCGAGACCACAGCGGTGGACGTAACATATATAATTGTAAGTAAATGTTTTTAGAAATTAATCTAAAATTAAAATAAACCAAGTCAATATTATTAGAAAAACGAAACATCTGAACCATAAATCAATCCGCTGAAATACAAGTACAAAATAAATGTATTTTAACGGAAGCGTTCCTAATCTCTTGTGTTAAAAATAATCATGGTATAGGTATATGGAAAGCTTATGTTCAAACATCTAGTTTCGATAGTACCAGTGAGTTAGTTAGTAAGTTTAATTATCAGCAAATTTCCATTAATCCCTAATGATTAAGAAATCTAGTGAAATTTCCCCTTCTCTATTCAAGTAAATTTTGCGTTTATGTAACTTAATTGTTTTGTCTACATATTGCAATAACATTGTAACGACTTGTTAAGATTTAATCGTGATTTGCTACGATGTTAAATTGATAGGGATCGCTTTTAAGGACGGTACTTATATGGATTAGACGAGTCTTGTGTTAAACTTTGCTTCATAAAATAAATTGGGTTAAGTCATATTAAGATATATGTTATTACTTACATATTTACCCTGTACTGTTGAGGAAAATAGAGGCTACGCAATTCTGTCATGATATTAATTTGAATTTATTTACAAAAAAGATTTAGAGACCAAACAATTATTATCCATTTTTTCTTTTCAAAATTATATCATACTAGCTAATACCCGGCGTGCGCTGCTACTCATAAATAAATGCTAGGTCTAATATATTTTTACCACCAGCCGTGCACTGTTCGGGAATCTGCTTATCCCGATCTTCTCGGCATCAATGAAAGACAAAAATGGTTTATTGTGAATTATCCGTAGAAGATAAAATATGTTCTCGCGGGACTTTTTGTAGAATTGTTTGAGATGTCCAATTCTGTGTACATTAATTTGGTGTATTTGTTATGGTTTAGGGCAGCGTAAACCATTTAATCGTCAAAATAGGGACTTTACTTCACGTTTTTCACTACAAGGGTGATTTTTAGGGATGAACGGGTTGAGTATTACAACTCTCCTACACCCTATGTTCATCCCCGGAATCTCCTGAACATTTTTCAAAGAGCCCCACCTCAATCGGATGAACAGTATGGCAGAGCACACTTGTCCGGGAATCGACTTATCCCTATCTTCTTGGCATCAATGAAAAACAAAAATGGTTATGGCGAGTTATCCGTAAAAGATAAACGTATGCTGTCGGGGACTTTTTTGTAGAATTTCTTGAGATATTTAATTGTGTGTACATTAATTTGGTGTACTTTTTATGGTTTAGGCAGCGTAAGCCATTTAATCGTCAAAATAGGGACTTTATTTCACGTTTTTCACTACAAAGGGTGATTTTTAGCGGTGAAGGGGTTGAATATCACAACTCTCTTATAGCCTATGTTCATCCCGGGAATCGTCTGACCATTTTGCAAAAAAAAAAACCATCAAAATCGGATCAACGGTATGGCCCGCGCATAGAATACGAACAAACAAACAAACATTGATTTTTATATATAAGATTTAATTAAATCTAGATAATTTGTAACATATCCATTTAAGATCAATTTAAGCTATATATATGTCAACCGGTGTAGTCTCGAGGCAGTGTGCTGCCTTGTCACGCAGCGGGCCCCGGTTCGATTCCCGGTCGGAACAGGCTCCTGGGTGAGGTTTTTTTTCGGGGTTTTTCCTCACCTGTAAGACAAATGTCAGGAAGCTTAGGGCCCAACGGTCCGCGAAAATCATCCGGCCATCATCATCATCATTATCATCGTCATGCTTCACCGGCGTGGAAAGCAACGGAAAGCTACCACACCTATACTTCCGTAGTAAAGCTGCAAAGCATAGCATGGAAATGCTATGATTGCAGTGAAAGACCTGCCTTCGGGCAGAATTACTATGGATGGATGGATATATATATCTGATATTATTTAAAAAGTCTGGATTTTCTTGGAGTTAATAAATAAGCTAAATGTATTGTCCAGTATGTACATAAGTTCGACGCAATGAAAACATTAACTGCACAACTACATTCAGCATTTTGTAAATAATCATCTAGGAAGCTTTACTTACTTTATTTTATTTTATTTTTATTTTTTATATTCCATGTTTTTGTTAGTATTAGCTAGTATTAGATCACGTCGCCATTGTCTTTTTTTTATAACAAACTAACTTATACACCTCACTGATAGTATTGTTTTAACAATTACTAGATTTAATCATCTATGAAAATAATATTAAGATTAACAAATATTTTCTTTTGTTTTGTTTTAAATATTGTTCAAACGTAAAATTAGTTTTCTATATCTCATTATTTTGTTTTTGTTTTTTATAAACATTAGACAGGGACAATTTAATATGTCTTGCTTGTATACACTTTATTATTAGTTGTAGTCTTAATTTAAACTAACATTAACTAGTTGTATTATAGATCGTAATATAATAGATATTATCTTTTTGATCAAATTTTTATTTAGTATTTAATATTAGAGTTCATTGTAATTGCTATATTCTGATGTAATATATATTTGCCCTGGTGAGTGGCCTTAACTCCACCAGGCTAAATAAATAAATAAATCTAAATCTATTTTTAATAATACCTTAAAATTGCAAAAAATAAGCAATAATTCTAAAATTTTACCATTCGCTGGTTGAGTGGAAGAGAAGGCCTTATAGCCTTTACTCTGCCAGTTAAAATAAAGCATTACTAATAATAATAATAATAATAATATAATATAATAATAATAATAATAATAATAATAATAATAATAATAATAATAATAATAATAATAATAATAATAATAATAATAATAATAATAATAATCATAATAAGAATAATCATTATTATTAGTATTGTATTATATTATTATATGCAATTACAGCCTACTAGTATATACATAAAGATTCCAGATCTGATATGACAAACTATTAACGTGCCTACAAAGGAAATTGAAATAAGAAATAAAGCAAAACCATAAGTGTGTTTATAGTGTACCGATACTCAGAGTGCACGGCCATATGAATAGGAAATATAAAAACATATGTAAATAAGTAAAATAAAGATATTAATACATTTTCACTTCCTTTACAGGCACATAAACTTTTTACGTTCTGAAATAACATTATTAATATAAAAGGCACCGTTTTGGATTCAGCCCAGCAGGGTGTGCCACAAGCATTTCCGCTGCCATAAAAAAAAAAATATATGCCATAACCTTCAACCACTAGGGGTCATAAATGTTCCAGAATGTTTTCATAAATTGTAAGCAATATAACAAATTCACATTTTCAATAAAACATAACAACTGATATTTATTGCGTCAACCTTCTGTAGTAGAATTAGCCATTAGAAGTGTTATTACGTACCATTATTGTTATTACTCTAATATATTTAACTACCCGCCGCACAACCGTAGCAGAACATGAGACATTCGCAAAAACAAAAATAATGATAGTGAAGTAAGGGGCCTACCGGTCTTTTCTCGAGAGGTTTTCCAAATAGAAAATTGAAAACATTTATACTTTTTTTTTGGTTTTAGTTTAACCCCCTCCCCTCTCAGGATTTTTAAGTGTCTGATCCCACCTGAACATTACAGTATCAGAACTTCTCCGATGAGTATTCTTCTTCTTCTTCTTCCTTTCATGTGATAGACCTAGTGGTCTGTACGGTCTCAATCCAACGTTTGAAGGGTCTGCCCTAAGATCTCTTGCCTGGTGGCTGGTAATTAGATCTGACGTGGTATTCTTGTTTTGCTCATTCTTCATACGTGAGATTTCCAGTTGTTTCTGTATTTTTTGTACATATTCCATAACTGATTCTGTGTGTAATTCTTAAACATAGGAATACGTACATACTTTTTTCTTCAATACTGGGCCACTTCCGAAGCAGCACGAATATTAAAGACAAGGAATTCTAAACTTGCTGAATGTGATAAGATATTTATGATGGCCAAATTATATTAGGGGACTATTTAAAAAAAAATGTCAACATTTGTTTTACAAGCGAGGAAAAAAAAACCGAAATAATCTCACTCAGGAAACTTGTCCTGACCGGGATCGAACCCGGGCCGCCTGCATAGGAGGTAAAAATGTTACTCCGACACCACAGCAGTGGCAAAAATTTCTACTACCCGTAAAGCTGGGGTTCCACAGGGTTCGGTACTTGGACTTTTGCTTTTTTCAATCTACATAAATGACATATCTAACTCCCTAAAGCATTGCAAACATAATTTATTTGCAGACGACATGCAAATCTACATCCACACAGACAAATATTCACTAAATGACGCTGTTGCCAAAATTAACGAGGATCTTGACTCACTAATGACTTGGACAGTTAAATATGGACTGCAATTAAATCCTAAAAAGTCACAATCAATCATTATGGGTCATCAGAGACTATTATCTACAATTAACCTAAACACAGTTTCGCATGTGTCACTAAACGGAGTTCAAATCCCTTATAGTGAGACAGTAAAAAATTCTAGGAGTATTTATTGACAAAAACTTAAATTGGAATACACAAATAAACCATACATGCAAAACAGTCTTCTCAATAATACATTCATTAAATCGTGTGACGAAATTGTTTGCCATTCGCCCTTAGGAAAATGTTAGTAGAAACACTTGCAATGCCCCATTTTGATTATTGTGACACTCTTTTTACAGACTTAAATATTATTTCCACTCAAAGACTTCAACGTGTTCATAATTCTTGCGCACGTTTTATTTGTGGTATTCGCAAATTTGACCATGTTACACCGTCCCTGGAACAATTATCGTGGTTTCGTCTAAGAGATCGTAGAACTGTCCATTCCTATCCCTTCTCTATAAAATATTCACACATCATCGCCTAATTATTTATCACGCCGCTTCATCAGACTATCCGACACACATAATCTTGACACTCGATCCCATCAGCACATTGTCCTTTATATCCCGCCTCATCACACTGTATATTATTCATTATCTTTTACGGTGTCACTTACCAAAACATGGAATTCCCTTCCACCCTATGTCAGAGACTTCAAACTATAACATCCTTCAAAAACAAACTAAAGAATTATTTAATAACAAACTAACTTATACACCTCACTGATAGTATTCTTTTAGCAATATTAATATATTTAATTATTTATGTAAATAATATTAAGAATAACAAATACTTTTATTTGTTTTGTTTTAAATATTGTATAATCGTAAAATTAGTTTCTATATCTCATTATTTTCCTGTTTTTATATACACTAGACAGGGACAATTTAATATGTCTTGCTTGTATACATTTTATTATTAGTTTTAGTCTTAATTTTAACTAATATTAACTGGTTGTATATAGATCGTAATATGTATATTAGATATTATCTTTTGATCAAATTTTTACTTAGTGTTTAATATTAGAGTTAATTAAGATTGTTATATTCTTATGTAATATATGTTTGTCCTGGTGAGTGGAAGAGAAGGCCACATGGCCTTAACTCCACCAGGCTAAATAAATCTTAAAATCTAAATCTAAAGACCGGTTTACACGCTACGTCTTATTGTTTTGTTGAACATACAAAACGTATGTTTTATAGAGTGTTTACACAGTAACGTTTTCCCTTCCACTTCCTACCTCATTTCCAATTCGAGTTGTAGCGTATTGTCAGAGATTTTTTTCTTATTAAAAGTGAATTGATTATGGAGGAAGCCTAGTTGCTTTCTTTTATTTTTTCCCTCGTAAGGATTCAACGACTGGGAGGAAAAGTGATGAAGAGGAAAAAGACAAGATGGTCAAGGGAGTGGCTTCTGAAAAGAAGTCAGTATTCCCATGTCCTGTTACTGAAAGAACTGAGAGGCGAACCTGATGACTGGCGCAATTATTTGCGAATGGACACCTCAGCCTACATTCAATTGCTGGAGTTGGCAACACCATACATACAGAAAGAAGACACCTGTACGAGAAAAGCCATTTAAACGGAACATAGAAAACGGTGTGAAAGTGTAAAACGTACGTTTTATCTCAAAATGATGCTTCTCCCGTCAGTTCTTCAATCTGACCTTGGATTTCATTCCCACTCGACAAGACGTACGTTTTGCTGTTTACATGCCAAGCTGGTAACATACAATAATAGCGTGTAAACCGGCCTTTAAATATGTAAAACTATAAATGTGCGCAGTGTCATGAATGTATTGGGTGATATAACAGAGGACTATTTAACACATGCCACAAAACGGGGGTCAATGACCAATCACATGTCAATGATTTTTTAATTTACAATCAGTCTTTTTTCACCTCGATTTTATCAATTTAATTTTATCGCTTTAAAATCAAGCTCCTCCTTTTAAACAATATGTACAGGTCATAAAATTATTTTGCAGTGGCTACATGTGACTACCAGATTTATATGTAGTGCACGAAGGTTACCAGATAGTGCTTGTGGGATATAATATAAAACATTTATAGGAAATTGATTATAACACAAAAAATCAAAAAAGAACACCACTGTTTGCATTTTGTTAAACGTATTATTTCCCAGGAATTTACGTTTCAGAAAAATGTAACTGACATATTTACATCATAGGGCATCCGAAATTAATTAACAACCTATAATGTTGGTTATAAATTTCTCCACTAGAGTGCATTCTTACAATATTGTGATCCTTGGCAATAAATAATATGATCTGGTTGCAGTCATAAACAAATGAAGCATAACAGTCGTTTCTCATTTGTTTTCAAAGATCGCCGTTTACATTAAATATATAAATATTTTAAAATAACTATATTTAAATAATGATTTGTGAGTAAGCAGATTAATTTTATTCGTTAAATAGTCCTAACAAATGCCACTGTTTATTTCCAAATTCTCTGGATAATTTGGAAATCACTCGTGGCATTACTTATTAGAAAACCGCATTTAAATCAAACTAAATAATTTTTGTTAAGGAAACACAAGGTCTCAAATGTTCAGTTCAGTTGTAACAAAGTATTGGTGAGTATAGTTAAAATAAGAGGTTTTGAATATCGATGGATAAGTGTTGATATTTTCGTCCTACAGAACGACTTGACATGTGGGTTTACAGCTGTTTTTCGCGCTGTTTAACGTCGCCAGTTCTACCAACGCACATAGAAAACCAGAAATTCTAATATGGTTATCTGCGGGGTTTAACATGTAATCAAAGAGTATTGGACTTTCAAACTTAGTTTCAAGAGTCACAAAATATATCAATTACCAGACAATCCTTATTAACTGTTATTATCTTATTTTACTTCTATTTTATTTTGACATTCTTGGACATATTTGAATTATCACGTATAGGAAGTTAGTTTGTAGATAAATTTGCAGTGTAGTCCATATATTGTGTATTTTTGTGTCTTGTGTAATATATTTTATATTATTTTTTAATTAATTATCAAATCAATACTAAATAACTAACTAACTCACTGGCTCTATCGAACCCATAGGTTTATGGCCGCGCGGACATAAGCTCTCCATACATCCCTATCCTAAGCTAATGTTTTCCAATCATCCCTGTATAATCTATTTCCCTCAAATCATAGTTAATGTTATTCTCCCACCTCATTCTTGGTCTACAAACTGGGCGTTTTCCCTCTGGTTTTCCTACAAGAAGCTTCCATGCACGCTTGTCATTCCCCATTCGTACCACATGTCCTGCCAACGCAATCTACGAGACTTAACTGTTCTCATTATATCTGGCTTCCTATAAAGACCATGTAATTCACTATTCACCTGTCTGTTCATCTCTCTTTGGTCCAAACATTTTCCTAAGAACTTTATTCTCAAATACTCGTAATCTCCTTTCCTCCCTTAAAGTAACAGTCCATCTGGAATAAAAAACCCGTTCCAATTCAGATCTTTCTAACACCCCCGTAGTATAATGCGAAGCCTCCTGATTCCTGACTACCTTCTCCTGGCCATCTAACTTCCTGTAAAGCGACAATATCCAAGGGTGAATGAAATCAGTACTAATAAAATTAATATCAAATTCCATTGAGGTGAATAGTCATAAGACAAACATTAAAAATGTACCTGTTGGCAGATGCCGTCGTCCTTAATTTTCTTAAAATTATGTATTTAAAATATTATTTGGAAGCATTTCGGAAGTAAACTTATATCATCTGCAGGATGAGTATGTGCCACTAGTTTTTGTATCTAAGACGTAGAAGTTGATATTGGTTGTGTCGCTAGACTAACTACTAACTGTTGCTACTAACGACACACCAAGTCAATCAACGTCTTAGGCCGGTATTCAGGAACCAAGCTTTACGCAAAAAGCGACTCTTTCCCTCTCATTATGTCTTAGAGAGGGGGGAAAGACTCGCTCTTTGCGTAAAGCTTGGTTCCTGAATACAGGCCTTAGATACAACAATTAGTAGCACAAAATTCATCCTGCTGGTTATGGAAGTTAGCTTCCGAAAGGCCTCCAAATAAGATTTGAAATGCATTATTTTAAGAAAGTTGCGGACGACGGAACCTGCCAACAGATACATTTTTAATTTTTACCTTGCAATTATGAATGTTGATTAGTGATAATTGATTATACAATTATTCGTGAAGTGAAATTTTAACCAAGAATTTGATTTGATGACAAGGAAAACCATAATCTACTCAGATTCTTCAGCACGGTGATTTGTGCTCGAGATCAAAAATATATTGCTCGGCCTTTAATGAAGTAACAATTTTGCAAAATTTGCTTGGATTTTTAAATGATATCAAATTAAAATAAATAAAAATGAATGTAAATATAGATAGCTATAAAATCTGGATCAGTTCGATTTGACAGTTCGTTCAGGAATATTTATTTTATAAAATACTGTAGGCCTGGATTTCATAAGGTGAACTTAGAAATATAATTGAAGGGCTTAGGGCAAGTAACATGATAAGCCACATTCTGTTAAGTAATGCCATTTATTGTAATGATAGCAAATAAATGTAGGTCTATTGAAATATCCATAAAATCATTTGTAAGTGCGCCAGTAATGAGTTAAAACATATAGACACACAATGTATTAAACAACAATGCTGCCCAATTAGTATTTATACTTTTTTGAAACATCAAAATCCTTATATCTCATTAAGACCATGATGTGGCTTATAGTGTTATTGCTTTAAGCCCTTCAAGTTAATGTAGGTTCTAATGATCTTCGGAAGGTGACTCGGACGCAGCATGAACAGTCGGATAATGTTTCTTGGATTAGGTTTTTTTCTACATTGTAAAATAAATGTCAGGAAACTTTAAGGCATAAACTGTACCTGAACTGTTATAGTAATCACCCGTTTCTTATTCGTCTTATGTATCCTAGATTGTGAAGCTTATATCAATTTTTTATTTAAGATTTATTTTTTTAAGATTATTCAGAATTAGATTTGTTTTTTTTTGATAATCGCTCACTCACACTAAGAAAAAAAAACTTTAAAGTATTAAAAAAAGTACAATCCTAAGATGAATATTTGGTCTTTTAAGCGATGAGAATAAAAAATGGAGTAAGTTTTAAATGAGAAAAAACTATAATTAAGAGCAAATTGTCTCAATATTGCCAAAGTTATTAAGCTCAGAAGATTGAGTAGGCAGGTATTGCAGTTCGAGTGGGTGACAGTATAAATGCACTCACTATAAATAAAATTATTTTATTAGGAAATCCATCGAAAAAAAAATTAACAAGAAGTAGGCGTAGGTTGGATGATAATATTCGGATGAATCTTAGAGAACTGGATTCGGTTGACTGATAACACTGGTCAACATGACTTTGTCTCATGAGTACCAATAGTTGTATTTATTGCAGTTTTTTATCGTGTTTTCTAATATGTTATTCGGAGTTTCTCCATGACCTACAGTTTTTTTATTTCAATTTCAATTAATGGATTTAAATAATTTTTTTAATAAACATAGATTTCTTCCCGGAAAATCTTGGCGCAGTGAGCAATGAGCATGGGGAATACTTTCATCAGGAGATTTCAGCTATGGAAAAGAGATATAAAGGCAAATGGAATCCAAATATGCTGGCCGATTATTGTTGGACCATCAAGAGGGATGATCCACAGGCGAAATATAGAAGAAAATCATCGTCATTTCTTTCATTCTAGGTGAGTCCGAATGTTCGAATATTGTGTAGTTACGAATGTAGAAAATATTGAAGTGTTCGAAATTATAAATGCCTGTTTATCTCGGAAACCTTGCGTAATGGAGAAAAACCGATATCATATTTGAATTCAGGAGAACAAATACTATCAGAATCATATATTTTTCTTTCTGAGACAAAAAAAAATATTATTTTTTGTTGCTCAGTGTAATAGGGAGCAATGAACACCTTAGTTAATGCGGAACTGAACCTATGGGTTGTATAATTTATAGATTTAGTATGAACTTAGGATCGAATTCTGTGCTTTTTTTTAAAAAAAACTCGGGATTTCTTCAAGTTGACCTCGGCATTGGCATGGAAAAGGCTTTCTAGATCCTTGCATGGTCGAAAAGTATGTGTATATGAAGGAGTAAAAAGCATCTCCCGGTGTTGTGAGGCAGGAGAGGCAAAACTATGTAAAAGTAGACCTACATATAAAAGGAGACGCAAACTAAGATAAAAAGATAAGAGACAAGGTGATATGTATGGAAAGATATAAGTTTAGTCAATAATATATAAGAATAAGCGTCATAATGTAACAACTGCAAATAGTTGAGAGCTGTAGGTATTCGTAACTTTATCTGTCAGGCGCTGCCAACCTAAATATCAAACTGTTTATATTGTAGTTTCACTCTGGTAGGCTAAGGTGTAATTTGTAAGGTGTGTGTTCAACTTTGGAGAAGTAACAAATGACTGTCTCTAGGCGCACTTACATTCTGAGTCTGTGCTAAATCAACAGATCCGCATTTCCTTCTCAGGTGAGCAGAATCACAATTACAGACATAATAATAATAATAATAATAATAATAATAATAATAATAATAATAATAATAATAATACTTACTCACTGGCACTATCGAACCCGTAGGTTCATGGCCGCACGGACATAAGCTCTCCATACATCCCTATCCTGAGCTAATGCTTTCCAATCATTCCCTGTATAATCTACTTCCCTCAAATCATAGTTAATGTTATTCTCCCACCTCATTTTTGACCAACCAACTAGGCGTTTCCCCTCTGATTTTCTTACAAGAAGCTTCCATACACATCTTTTATTTCCATTCGTGCCACATGTCCTGCCCATCGCATTCTACGAGACTTAACTGTTATTATATCTGGCTTCCTATAAAGACCATGTAGTTCATTGTTATGTAAGTCTTCTCCATTCACCTGTCTGTTCATCTCTCTTTGGTCCAAAAATTTTCCTAAGTACTTTATTCTCAAATACTTGTAATCTCCTTTCCTCTCTTAAAGTAAGAGTCCATGTTTCGCACCCATATAATATAACTGGTAGAATAATAGTTTTATATATTTTCAGTTTAACGTTTTTGAAAGGAGTTGGGACATCAAGAGTCTCTGCAATGCACAATAGCATGCATTTCCAGAATTGGGCCTATGTTTAATTTCTTTGTGCACCTCATTCCTACTTGTGATTATTGTTCCTAGGTATTTGAATTCAGCCACCCCTCAAAATTTCCCTCATTTGTCATTAGCTGTCCATTTCCATTGTTTAATGAATTTCTACGTGTGACTATATATTTAGTTTTATTGATATTTACTTCCAGTCCTAATTTCTTAGTGTTACTCAATAGTGTGTGCGTGTTGTCCTTTAGTATATATCTTTATCTTGTCGTGGTGGAGTGGCTTGCGTGCTTAAATGATCCTGAGTGCTATGCCGGCGGTAGCATTGCTGCCGATAGGGTTACCCATGCCGGACTGGTCGAAGGTGATAAGCCAGACGAAAAAAAAGTACCTTGGTCGAAAGAGTGACGATCTTTCACCGTAAAAATAGAACCGTCAAGAAATGCGGACATGGGTTCAACTGGGGTAAAATTTTCCGGAGGTCAAATAGTCCCCCATTCGGTTCTCTCCGGGCGGGGACCTACTTCAGGGAACCCATGCCAAAGGCTCAAACTCAGGGACATATTCCTAGGAACATGGAATGTTAGGACTTTATACAATAATAATAATAATTATAATAATAATAATAATAATAATAATAATAATAATAATAACAATAATTATATTTTTTCTATAAACACTGGGGAACAAAAAAATATTTTTTTCTTGGTGCCTGAAATTTTTCACCTTGATTCTGGGTATTTCGGCACTGCTGATTCCAAAAATGTTCATCCATTTTGTTGCAGCAGCTCTAGTTTGCAAGATATTGATGATACTGCTTCTTATGTACCACCATTGTAAATCGATTGTTTGCATAATACTAATTGATTTAATCCAAGTTATATTCATGTTGTTGTTGCCGTTTGCATATGTAATTTTACTAATTTGACATTGTTATCCTTTTTCTAGACTGACATGGCTTTAACACGAAGAAAAGTGTGAATAATCCTGATGTGTTTTGTTTCATCTGGGGGAGTACACATTCACAATCAACAAGAAAACCTATAAACTGACTTTGTAAGAAGAGCTGATTTGGCTATTTCAAGTACAACTGGGAGATAAGATAAGCTTGGGCACCTCAAGTATGTAAAACGTGCACAGAGCATCTACGACAATGGTACAAATGGGAAACGGAAATGCTTGAAATTTGGGGAAACCAATGATCTGGCGAGAACAAATTAACCATAGTGATGACTGCTATTTTTGTTCAGTCAATGTAAAGGGCATCAATAGCAAAAACCGGAATAGATGGGTATATCCCAATCTACGCTCCGCAAGACGCCCTGTTCCACATTCAGAGGAGATACCTGTTCCAATTTTTACCAGTCTTCCAGAGTCACCAGAAGAAGAGGATGATTCAACTGAAAGCTATTCTGAGGGAAATGACAGCGATTTCCAGGACCTTCATCAGTTTCATCCGGTTTTAGTCAAGCGGAACTGAACGACCTCATAAGGGATCTAAGTCTTCCAAAGAAGTCATCTGAGTTGTTAGCTTCCAGGCTGGCAGAGAAAACAATGTCTGTTACCGGGAACAAAGGTCACAGTCTATCGCAAAAGAGAAACAGACTTCCCTGCCATTCTTCACAGTAGAAAATCAATTTGTTTTTGTTATGAATGTTGAAGGACTGTTAATGAAGCTGGGTGTAAGAAAATACACACCAAGTGAATGGCGGTTATTTATAGATAGCTCCAAACGCAGCCTAAAATGTGTTCTTTTGCATAATGGGAACATATACAGGTCAATCCCAATTGGTCACTCAGTTTCTATGCGTGAAAAATCAACATACAATAGCTACAGTGCTAGAGAAGATCTCTTACACCGTGATCACCAATGGGTAATGTGTGTCGATCTCAAGATGGTGAAATTTTCTTCTAGGACAACAAGGTGGGTACACCAAATACCCATGCGTTATATGTTTTATGGGACTCTAGAGCCAAAGATCAACATTGGGTGAGAAGGCATTGGCCTCTTAGAGAAAGCATGACCGTTGGAGAAAAAAACATCGTTGCAGAACCTTTGGTTGACAGAAACAACATCATCTTGCCACCACTGCATATTAAACTTGGTTTAATGAAACAGTTTCATCAAGGCGTTGAATAGAGATGGAAACATGTTTTGGCTACATATGTACAAAATTTCCTGCACTGAGTAAGGAAAAAATAAAAGCAGGTATATTGGATGGACCACAAATCCGCCAACTTATTAATGACCATCAATTTCAAGACTCAATGAATGATACTGAAGCAGCCGCATGGTCTTCGTTCTGTATGGTAGTGAAGAATTTTCCTGGAAACTATAAGTCTCCTAATAGTGATGAACTAGTGGAGAATATGCTCACTGCTTTTTGTGCACTAGGTTGTAACATGAGCATCAAATTACACTACCTACACAGTCATTTGGATCGATTTCCAGACAATCTTGGAGATTGTAAGTGAGGAACAGGGTGAGCGTTTTCAACCAGGAATTAAGTACAATGGAAGAAAGGTATCGTGGACGGTGGGATATACATATGATGGCGGACTTACTGTGGGAGCATCCACCGAGAATGTCCAAGATCATTGCATCGGAGGAATCACAGAAAACGGGGATTCTGCGACCTGATGGAGGAAAATTAATGATTCTAAACGAGACTAATGTGTAAATAAATTATGGTAGTTATATAGATACAGTTGTTTCATGAAAAAGAAAGTATTTGTTCTTTGTATTTAATTGTATGCGAGTAATATAGTTGTATATGTGGACCAGTATTTTTGAACTGGTATATAATTGAATAAACTCTATCTCAAAAACTAGAGCTGATAGGACGAAACTGAAATCATCTTTGGAATCAGTGACCCAAATATACCCATAAATACGTGAAAACATTAAGGCACCAAAATCACTGTTCCCCAGTGTAATTTGTATATCAGAGATTATATTTACTTGCTGTTTGTAGTCACTTTAACTACTATGGTCATACTTCGACTTTCTTGTAGGGGTATTTATTATTCTATCTGTTGGTATTCTCTCCAGCCCTAAAGACGTCCTGTTTCTTTTCCCTCTTCTTCTTCTTCTTCTTCTTCTTCTATAAAGACTAAAGAACTCTCTATTTGAAGATTTCGGCCGGTTCAATAAAACATCTCCAGCGTGTACTATCTTGGACGTAATTAGACCAATTCTTGATGCACATTCGTTCGATATCCTTTGTGACATCATATTCCTTCCCTGGGTTTGATATTTAAACTCTTATTTTATATATGTCCACCGCTGTGATCTCGAGGTAGCGTGCTGCCTTGTAAGGCAGCGGGCCCGGGTTCGATTTCCGGTCGGGACAGGCTCTTGGGTGAGGGTTTTTTTTCGGTGTTTTTCCTCACCAGTAAGACAAATGCCAGAAAGCCTAGGGCTCAACGGTCCCCGAAAATCATCCGATCATCATCATCATCTTTATCATTATCATCATCCTTCACCGGTGTGGAAAGTAACGGGAAATTACCACACCTATATTTCCCTAGTAAAGCTGCAAAGCATAGCATGAAAATACTATGATTGCAGTGAAAGACCTGTCCTCGGGCAGAACTACTATGGATGGATTTTACATAGGATAAGATTTACCATCATTTAACTCAAACAGTAGGATGGTGATATTTCACCCAACAATATTTTATAATTTCTGCCATCAGATTCAAATAATTCGACAAAAAAAGCTGCAAAGTTGATATTTGACGTAAAACTGTTAATTGATTAATTCCTAGAAATTTTTCTCTTGTTAATATGAAGCAAAATTTAAATATTTTTTAATTAGGAATATTCCACAGTACAGTGGGTTGTTATGCAGTCTTCTCCATTCACCTGTCTGTTCATCTCTCTTTGATCAAAAAATTTTCCTAAGAACTTTATTCTCAAATACTCGTAATCTCCTTTATCCCTACTTATTTTACCTACCAAAACTCCTCATGATGCTGGCTTGACACCGGTACCATACTGGCTGAAATTAAATGAAAACTATTCTTTCTCCATGGGAATTCGATCCAGCGCATGTTCCATAACTTTGCACCAAGGTATAATGTTTTAAACCGCTTGACTACGGCGAGTTGCTATGTAATTTCAGTTATCAACGTGTTATGAAGTACTTTAACATCCTTTTTCAAAATTTAATTAATATCAATGGGATATTATTATTATTATTATTATTATTATTATTATTATATTTTATTATTATTATTGAATTCTCTTAACATTACTACCAAAACAACAATAAATCTGATGGCATAAATAATGCAATTAATATTTTTTTTACGATATTACTTTTTAATGCGCCAAAGTGTATATTCATATTTATAATATACTGATTTTCGACAAATAACAAGCAACATAAATAACATGCAACGCTTACTAAAATGATGATTATTATATTTTTAATGCCACCATTTTTGTCCTTTTAGACATTTCTGGTATTCTCTCCTGGCAATGGCGTAATTGTAACCCACTTTCTGAGGTTGGGGCGCCTGGAAGTCGGGGCTTACGTTGCCCCGATGATATGTCGGATGATGATGATAGTGGTGCGCCAGGAGAGCCCTAATTTTAACATAATCTAATATGAATATTAATAATGATGATTGCGATGGCCATATGTTTTTCGGGACCCGTTTGGGCCTTAAAGTTTTCCTGACATTTGTCTTACAGGTGAGAAAAAAACCCCGATAAAAACCTCACCCAGAAAAACAGTCCCGCCCGGGGATGG
Organism: Diploptera punctata; assembly: GCA_030220185.1. Lineage (NCBI taxonomy): Eukaryota > Metazoa > Arthropoda > Insecta > Blattodea > Blaberidae > Diploptera > Diploptera punctata. The sequence continues at coordinate 24,300 of JASPKZ010001826.1, forward strand.
GACACGGGCCCCCTGCTGACAAGACAGCACGCTGCCTCGAGACCACATCGGTGGACATTGCCTTGTGGATTTTCGCATTAATAATGCTTACCCTAGTTAATATGCGTCCTAAACGATGAGACGGGAGTGACGCGTTCATGAACTACGTGGTTTTATGTCACTATCAGAGTATTAATACATTAAAGTGTATACCTGTATCAAAACATAACATCCAATTTCCTCCTGCTATCCGTCGTAATGTATATGATTTCATTTTATATGTTAAGATAGTATTTTTATATATAATAACTTATATATACATAATGTCCACCGCTGTGGTCTCGGGGTAGCGGTGCTGCCTTGTCACGGCAACGGGCCCGGGTTTGATCCCCGGTCGGGACAGTTTTTCTTGGTGAGGTTGTTTAATCGGGGTTTTTCCTCACCGTAAGACAAATGTCAGAGAAAAACTTTATGGGCCTAAACGGTCCCCGAAATCATATGGCCATCATCATCATCCTTATCATTATCATCATCCTTCACCGGTGTGGAAAGCAACGGGAAGCTACCACAACTAAAATGTCCTAGTAAAGTTTCCCGAAATTTCATCCTATGAAATTCAATCTTAAGTGCTCTTCACAAAGAGTTTAAAACATTAAGATTTAAGATTTATTTAGCCTGGTGGAGTTAAGGCCATGTGGCCTTCTCTTCCACTCACCAGCCCCGGGACAAACATATATTACATAAGAATATAACAATCTTAATTAACTCTAATATTAAACACTAAAGTACAAATTTGATCAAAAGATAATATCTAATATACATTTACGATCTATAATACAACCAGTTAATATTAGTTAAAATTAAGACTAAAACTAATAATAAAATGTATACAGCAACGAGACATATTAAATTGTTCCCTGTCTAGTGTATATAAAAAAACAGGAAAATAGTGAGATATAGAAAAACTAATTTTACGATTATACAATATTTAAAAACAAAACAAATTAAAAATATTTGTTATTCTTAATATTATTTACATAATAATTAAATATATTAATATTGCTAAAAGGATACTATCAGTGAGGTGTATAAGTTAGTTTGTTATTAAATAATTCTTTTAGTTTGTTTTTTGAAGGATGTTATAGTTGTTTGACAGTCTCTGACATAGGGTGGAGAGGGAATTCCATGTTTTTTGTAAGTGACACCGTAAAAGATAATGAATAATATACAGTGTGATGAGGCGGGGGATATAAAGGGACAATGTGCTGATGGGATCGAGTGTCCAAGATTATGTGTGTGTCGGATAGTCTGATGAAGCGGCGTGATAAATATCTAGGCGATGATGTGTGTGAAGTATTTTATAGAGAAGGGATAGGAATGGACAGTTCTACGATCTCTTAGACGAAACCAAACCACGATAATTGTTCCAGGGACGGTGTTTTGTTGTAACATGGTCAAATTTGCGAATACCACAAATAAAAAGTGCGCAAGAATTATGAACACGTTGAAGTATCTTTGAGTGAAATAAATATTTAAGTCTGTAAAAAGAGTGTCACATAATCAAAATGGGGCATTGCAAGGTGTTTCCTACTAACTTTTCCTAAGGGCAATCGTCTACAAAATATAATTAATAAGGAAAGAACATTTATTTTTTATTTCACTATTTTCCAATCATATTATTAATAACTTCTAGGATTATTCCCTATATTTTTAACATGAAATTGCAGTGAAAAACCTGCCTCGGGCAGAATTACTATGGGATGGATATACATATATATATATATATGATATATATATATATATATATACATACAAGCTAATACACGGCGGTCATTGCTACGCCTAACAATAAATGAGAAGATGTGTTTTTACGTTTAGTTGAACAAGTAAAAGGAAAAAATAATTATAAATTATAGATACCCGGGATGATTACCCGGCATTTCCCGGGAATCTACGTTATCCCGATGTATTTGGCATGAATGAGCTGAAAGACAAAATTCGTTATTTCGAGTTATCCGTGCTGCTGCTCTACTTATCCCGACCTTCTTGGCCTGATGAAGAGAAAGACAAAGATGGCTACTGTGAGTTATCCGTAAAAGATAAACATATGCTTATCGCGAATTTTTTTTATAGAGTTTGTCTAGGATATTCAATCCTGTGTAAATTAATTTTGTGTATTTGTTATGGTTTAGGCAGCGTAAGCCATTAAGCGTCAAGAAAGGATTTTTTCACGTTTTCAACTACAAAGGGGTGATTTTAAAGGGGTGTAGGAGTTGAGTATCACAACTCTCTTATAGGCAATGCTTCATCCCCGGAATCTCCTGAACATTTTTCAAAAAACCCATCGATATGGCCAGCGCATAAAATACGAATAAAACAAAACAAAAACATCATTTATATATAGCCTGAATACGAAGAGTCTTATTTCAAAATAAGAAGTGATTATAAAACACAATGTAGATACAAATTTGAGGATCGAAGTATGCACAGCATAGCGTGTCAGGCTAAAAATATCAAGAAATGCACATAAAACTGGACACAGCCTTGAAGGTAATTAACTTAAATTGTGTTCTAAATACAACGTAATAAATTACCAAGTTTTACATGCAGTTTAGTAGATCTCAATGTGAGCACCTTTTTTTGCATTCAATTAGAATGATTAACGTGACTTAAATCACAATGATACATCATGTCTTTTAAATTAGCTTCTTTTTTATTTTGTTCTATAGGTTATAACATTTTTGAAAATAAAAATCGTGGAAAGTTCATCAATTCTGTGCTCTCTCTCTCTCTCTCTCTCTCTCTCTCTATATATATATATATATATATATATATATATATGTTATAATTAAATATTTAACATTGAGCAATGCAAGCTTAATATGGTATGATAAGAAAAATAAATGCCTGGACGGGATTCGAACCCGGATCTCTGAGTCTGTACCTCAGTGTGATATCCATTACACCACCAGGCGAATCCAATTCAAACATTTATTTTTCTTATATATGTATTATATTCTCCATTATTACTAGATGTCGCGAGAACTCGGTCTTCAGTGCCTTCTAGTAGCTGACTATAACAAGTAAGCAAATTAAAGAGAAACATTTTTACTTTTTATAATTATAACATCGATAAAGCGTCACTGCTATAAAGTAAAAATGTTCTCTTTAATTTGCTTACTTGTTATAGTCAGCTACTAGATGGCAGTGAAGACCGAGTTCTCGCGACATCTAGTAATAATGGAGAATATAATACATATATAAGAAAAATAAATGTTTGAATTGGATTCGCCTGGTGGTTGTAATGGATATCACACTGAGGTACAGACTCAGAGATCCGAGTTCGAATCCCGTCCAGGCATTTATTTTTCTTATCATACCATATATAATATATAATATCTCCATCCATAGGAATTCTGCCCTAGAGTAGGTCTTTCTCTGCAATCAAACCATTTTCATGCTATGCTTTGCAGCTTTACTAGGGCATTATACCTGTGGTATCTTCCCGTTACTTTCTACACCAATGATGGAAGATGATAACGATAAGGATGATGATGGCCTAATGATTTTCGGGGACCATTAGGCCCTACTCTTCCTGACATTTGTCTTACAGATGAGGAAAAACCCCCCAAAAAAAAACCTCACCCAAGAGCCTGTCCCGACCGTGAATCGAATCCGGGCCCACAAGCGTGACAAAGCAGCACGCTACCTCAAGACCACAGCGGTGGACTTACATATATATGTGTGTGTGTGTGTGTGTGTGTGTGTGTGTGTGTGTGTGTGTGTATGTGTGTGTGAATGTCAGTATATGTGTGTGGGCCGGTGCATGTCGCGAATGCCTTTAACAATTTCAACCAAATTTAGTATACATACAAATTTCGATCTGGGAATGTGGCTACGCATATAAGCGGTAAAATACTCCTAGCACTCAGACGAATAAGAGTGGGTTTGAATGTAAACTTGATCGACAATGACCTATTATGTTCGAGCATAATTCTAGAACATTTGGAGTAATTTCAACCAAATTTGGCAGCCATATAACTTACAATGTACAAAAGGTTACATGAGGTAAGATACCCATAACACACCTAACAAAGGTTAACAGGAGGTAAAATCTAAAAATAATAATAATGATAATAATAATAACAATCGAAAACGATCAAAATATTAGCCTTGAACAAAATATTAGCCTTGCATGTATTTATTCTTTGAGGTCGAAATCCCATTAAATGGCAGTCCCGGTGGCATTTAAACTCTAATTTGATCCGTAGCACCCCTAAGAGGGCGATGAGGTGATAAAGAGTGAAATTTAAACTGAAAAAAAAATAGAGATTAGTGTTAGTTTTATTTTTCGTGACAATTCAGAATGTATTTAAATAGATAGTTTGACCCTAGAACCCCTAAGAGGACGAAGGAGGGTAAGAAGGGGTGAACATAAGCTGTTAAAAGTGGCCGAAATTAGTGCATAATCCGTAGTTGTCGGGGGTGCGCTAAGTCGATTAGTGAAAGTCTTGATGTTTATTTAAGCTCAAGTTTAACCTGTGCATCTTTAAGGGGAGAGAAGGGATGGAAAATGAAATGTCCAAAATGACCGATTAGTGTCGAAACCATGGTTTCCGGGATCGTTTATCTGATTGGTGACGGTTTCGATGACGTTTAAGTCCATGTTTGACTTCTAGCACACCTAAGGAAGAGGGGTGAGAAGGGGTAAATAATATTTCCAAATTGTCCGAGAATAGTGTCAAATCCATAGTTTTTGGATAACTAAGCTGATTGTTACCAAGAAGATTGAGATAATTAAGTACCCGAACAACGTCGGGCAAGAAAACTAGTATAAATAATAAAATTCCCTCTATTTATTAAATGGTGGACAATTATTTCTTGTTACCTCTAATACGGATACAATTTTTTTTTTCACTTACACAAACATTAAATGTAAAGTAAAGTAAAGTAATCCCACTACACCGCCTCAGGAGGCCCTTGGGGTAGTAGGAGGTTAAGGCTCCCACTTTTTCTAGACAATCGGCACTTGATGTCAGCCGGGTTGTCAGCCCTGCGTGACGGCCACATTTACCCCCAGAACAAGTGTCTGGTACTCATTTCCGTTACAGACTGAGTTGACCCCAGGGTCATAGTGCCGCCAGAAAGTTTGGGTCAGTTTAAAAATCCTGACCCCACCGGGACTTGAACCCTCGACCATCCGGCTTGTAGCGCAGTGCCTTAACCACTACGCTACGGCGTGCCCCCACATTAAATGTATAATACTCTCTTTTTTAAATGTACATAATACTCTTTTTGTCTTATTCTGATTAAAAAACTAAAAATTAACTAACTCACAGGCACTATCGAACCTGTAGGTTCATGGCCGCGTGGACAGCAGCTCTCCCATATATCCCTATCCTGAGCTAATGTTTTTCAATCATTCCCTATATAATCTAGTTCTCTCAAATTATGGATAATGCTATTGTTCCACCTCATTCTTGGTCTACCAACTGTGTGTTTTCCTTCTAGTTTTCCTACAAGAGCTTCCATGCACCTTTTCATCCCACATGTCCTACGCATCGCAATATATGAGAGTTATCTGTTCCTATTATATCTGGCTTCCTATACATATCATGTAGCTCACTATTATGTAGCTTTCTCCATTCACCTGTCTGTTCATCTCTTGTTGACCCAAACATTTTCCTAAGAACTTTATTCTCAAATACTCGGAATCTTATTTCCTCCCTTAAAATAAGAGTCCATGTTCCGCATCCTTATAATATAATTTGGAGAATAACTTTTATATATTTTCAGTGATTTTTAAAAATACGAGTAGTAATTAAAATTATTAAATAAAACTGATAAAACTTTGACCCTTTAAATTTGTAAAACACTATTTGCTTGTGAAAGTTATTTAAATGTGCCAGACCGCAGTGAAAACAAAAATCACGTTTAAATTGTAAGGTATTACTGCATATTGTGTAATTCGACAGAAATTTTAGTAATTTATACTCGTTTGATTTTCTACTAATTTATTTAAAATATTACATTATTTAAACAAATGTATTTCATATGGATACATTACAATTTAAGGATTGAGAGTGTTTTTAAAACCCTAGGAACACCAAGGTATTTAAGGCTACGTGAAGCACAACCCAGGGCAAATTTCACCCATGTTATATTTAGCTATCAGTCCATATTTATAGTGTTAAGTTCAATGTCTTGTTAGTTTATTGATAAACGTGCTACATTACATTCTACTAGAAAAGTAATATTTTGAATACAAAGGGTGCCCCAAATTGTATAACTTTTTGTATTACTAATCATATGTCATTGGTGAAATATAACAAGCAATAATGCCCAAAGTGGACAAAGAAAACAATTGTAAATGAGAAACAATGTTAGTATAGTGCTTGAATAATCAGGTGTCCAAAATTTGCATACCTTTAGATATAAATGACCAGGTTAACTTATTTTTAACTATGGCTTCAGTATTTATAGATATGTACTACCATGAGGACAGAATTTGAATTGGAATATATCTAATTTGCAATTATCAATAATTGTAAACTTAAGGCTGATAAAGTTGGAGGGATCAGTTTAAATATTCCACCTACTTTTTTTTTCCATGGTGAAAAGTAACAAAAAATGCTAATACTTGAACAAAGGTCCACTACTGAAGTATCTTGTGAACATTCCATTCAACGATTCAAATATTTCACGTTTTTCTGCCCTGGTACCCTTATCATCAGAACGTAGAATTTAAAATAGTTGAGAAGCTCTTGGCTTACTCATAGTTTCCTCCATATACAGCTATTCCCCAATAAATTTGACTAATCAGCAGATGAAATATTACTGTCATGGTAAATTCCCATAAATAATTAAATTCCCATCAAAAACAAACATTTCAGAATCACTTACACGAGATACTTTCAAATAGCGTTGCAATGATTTAAAATGTTTTACAAATTCGTTTCGAAAAATTCAGCCTCAGAGAGTCAAACCTCATTTTCAATCTTTGCAACGTAAATAACTATTATTTTTTGTATTATTATATTTACATGTAATACTGGTCCTCCAGTCCAGGGATTATTACAACAGGCTAACTACCTATCTATCAGAAAATGTGTAAAATGCTAAAGGACCCATTTAATGAATTGTCGGGTTATATTAAAATGATTGATCAATATATATATATATATATATATATATATATATAATATATATGACCGAAGAAGATTTAAGAATGGAATCCTACAGAAAGAAGGAAAAGAGGAGGACTAAAATAACATGGGTAGATTACTCGGAACAATGGAAGAAAGAGACTTGGAAGAAAGGTCATGGAAAAAAATAGAGATAAAGGAAGATTCAGATATTGTTAAATCTGATAATAAATACTATATATGCAGATTATTAATATATTTTTAAATATTATAAGGAGAGGGAGAGAGAGAGAGAGAGAGAGAGAGAGAGAGAGAGAGAGAGAGAGAGAGAGAGAGAGAGGGAGAGAGAGAGGGAGAGAGGTGTTTTTTAATTTTTCATGTACACCCTCTCTGATAGCCTAAAATTCTACCATCCCTTTAAATTCCTTACATTCGCGTGTGCTGAAATTGTTGTACGTTATTTAACCTTTGAGGTAGAAAGCCACTTGATGGGGTAAATTTATACAGTTGAATGGCGTTGATAATGAATTTCGAACCGTAGTTTAATGATAAACAATTGCAGATCGGAATCTAACATTTACACTTTCTATTTTGTCTTATTTTCAATTCGATCATTCGAATGATTGATCATTCTGGTTTCAAAGATAATATCTCCGGACAATACCGATAGTCATCTATTTAGTTCCAGAGATGACCTCCGTCTGCCAACTGTCACACAGAAAAATTCCTTCACATTCTAACTTCTTCATAAAAAGAGATGTGAATAAAACCGGATTAATTTTTGTTGTATTGTTCAAGAAACTAAATATCGAAATGTACCGAAGCAAACTTTACAGACTTTCTAGCAAAATCTCTCTCTACATAGACTGCAAAACCACACACTTAAGACACACCAAATCTACATTTAACAACCTTACATGCAGATCCTCAACATTTCTTGGTATTTTTGTTAAAAATAATTGTTCATTAAAATTTTGTAGTCATTTTGTTAATTGATTTTTCTGCATTACTTTTATTTTCATATCTAATTGTAACCGGTTATATTTGTATTAATCTACATAATTACTTTATACGACAACTAACTAAACAAAGTAACTCAATGGTCAATCAAATAACGTATTTTCTTGGCCGCGCGAACATAAGTTCTCCATACATCCCTATCCTGAGGTAATATTTTCCAATCATCTCTTGATATAAATCACCTCCCACAAATAATTGTTAATTTATTCTCCCATGCCATTATTCATCAATCTACTGCACGCTTTCCCTCAGATTTTCCTACAAAATGTTTCCACGCCCGTCTTTCATTCCCCATTGGCGCCACATGTCCTATTCATCGCAATATATGAGACTTACCTGTCTTAAGCCATCTAGTTTGCCATAAAAATCACGTGACTCATTGTTATGTACAGCAGCAACTGAAAATATAGGTAGGCCTCTATGGAATTTGGTACTTGCCACTTAAGAAAAGAAAAGAAACTAAAGTTATCTAATATATAAAAATGAATGTTTGTTTGTTCGTACTTTATGCGCGGCCATACCGTTGATCCGATTGTGATGGGTTTTTTTGAAAATGTTCAGAAGATTCCCGGGATGAACATAGGCTATAAGAGGAATTGAGATACTCAACTCCTACAACCTTTATAAATCACCCTTTGTAGTGAAAACGTAAAAAGTCGTTTTTAACCCTTAAATGGCGTATGCTGCCTACAAAGTAAAGTGATCCCACAACAGGCCCGGAGGCCCTTGGGGTAGTAGGAGGTTAAGGCTCCCACTATTTCTAGACAATCGGCACTTTATGTCCAGCCGGGTTGTCAGCCCTGCGTGACGGCCGCCTTTACCCCCAGACAAGCGTCTGGTACTCATTTCCGTTAGAGGCTGAGTCGACTCCAGGGCCATGGTGCCGCCAGAGGGTTTGGGTCAGTTTAAAAATCCTGACCCCAACAGGACTTGAAACCCTCGACCCTCCGGCTTGTAGCCCCAGTGCCTTAACCAATACGCTACGGCGTGCCCTCCGACTCACAACCTGATACCCTTAAAAAAACACTCTTTGTATTGAAAAACGTGAAAGTTCGATTTTTTTGTTACTCTAAATGGCTTACACTGTACTAAACACATAACAAATACACAAATTAATATGACACTGAATTGAATATTTTAAAAACCTCTACCAACAAAGCCCGCGACAGCATATGTGTATATTTTTACAGATATCACACAATAGCCATTTTTGTCTTTCATTGATGTCAAGGAGATCGGGATAAAGTAGATTCCGGGCAAGCATGTGCTGCCATACCAGTCATCCGATTGTGATAAGGCTTTTTGCAAAATGTTCAGGATTTTTGCGGGAAGGTTATATATTATAAGAGAGTTTTAATGCTCACAAGCCCTTCACCCTTAAAAATCACCTTCTATAGTGAAAAAAAGTAAAAAAAAAAACGGAGTTTCTTGTAAGCTTAAATGGCTTACGCTGCCTAAACATAACAAATACCACAACGTAATGTTACACAGAATTGAATATCTAAAAAAAAACTCTACAGAAAAATACGCGACAGCATATGTTTATATTTTTAAGGATAACTCAAGAATAACCATTTTTGTCTTTCATTGATACCAAGAAGATCGGGATAATTAGATTCCGGGCAAGCCATAGCAGCGCACGGCGGGCATTCTTTCATTGATAACTCAAAATAACGAATTTTGTGTTTCAAGCTTCATTTATGCCAAGTACATCGGGGTGCGTAGATTCCCGGGAAACGCCGGGTAATCAGCATGGGGTATCTAAAATAATAAACGATATAAATTTAAATTTATTTTTCCTTTTACTTATTCAACTAAATACAAAAAACAATATAATTTATTTAGGTGTAGCAGCGCACGCCGGGTATTAGCTAGTTAGTTATAAATTGAATTCTATTATCAGTATTTGTCACATAAGGGATTATAATGAATCATATAGGAAGCTTCATAATGTGGAACTCCATTAATGATTGCGCTATCCTAATATCATCAGGAATTAAAGGATTTACTGTCTTTTTAGGAAATTTTTCTGCTTATTCATATTTGATTAAACACATTGTACGCTCCACCAATGCTTAATATTAATATATTTATTTCAATTCGCCTCCTTTAATTAAATTTAATAGGAGATGGGTCTGAATAATACCAAAGGAAAATTTTCATTAAACCTCAGATTCTTTGTGTGTGGTGTTAAAAATATCAGTTATCATCATTATAAAGTAAAGCATGAATAATCATTTGTATAAGGTTTTTTCTGACTATTTAACTCATGCTCCAAATGGGAGTCAATGACCAATCATGTTTCAATGATTTCTGTTTTACAACCAATCAGAGTCGTGTTTCACGAAATATTTATCAGTGTTAAATTTACCATATTAAAGAAAGCTCCTCCTTTTTAATATTCTGAACAGATCTGACCATTATTTTGCAGTGACAGACCCTGTGAGAAATACGGCTACCAGATTGTATGTATAGTGCATACATGTCAACACATAGCGCTTGCAGGAGTTAATATAAAAACATTTGTAGCAATTTATTATACCACCAAAAAAAGAAACCACTGTTTGCACTTTCTTAAATGTATTTTTTTCCAGGTAATAATCCAGAAATATATAATTGTCATACTTACATCATACGACATCAGAAATGAATTAACATACAGTTTGATGTGTTTCTTTTTTTCTCTACTAGAGAGCATTCTTACAATATTGCGTTCCTTTGGCAATAAATAGTATGATCTGGTTGCAGTGATAAACAAAATAAGCAGATGAAGCGTACCTATCGTTTCTCATTTGTTTCAAAACATCGCCATTTACATTAAATATATAAATATTTTAAAATAACTATAGTTAAATAATGATTTGTGAGTAAACAGCTTAATTTTATTCGTTAAATAGTCCTAAAAAATGTCACTCTTGATTTCCAAATTCTCTAGATAAATTAGAAATCATTCGTGGCATTACTTATGATAAATCACTACATCTGCGACAAAAGTAGTTTCATTATATTTACAATAAGGAATTCGGCAATTAAGAAATGTTCGCATTTCTACGATTCCTATTCAATATTTGGCGTAGATATTTTTAATTTCATTGAGGAAGAGCAACGTACAAGAAAAAAAAGCGCGCTATTGAAGATCGAGATTCATAAATGCGCAGGCGTGAACAAACAAGAGAAAATGGAATTCCATCAAAAACCACATCATTAAGTACTATACACTCTTTTCCGCGCTGCTAACTTGTTTGCATTGACAAGGTTGCTATGGAAACCACGGCCTCCTTGTATCACATTCTTAGATGATGATAGATGGTCATCCTTGCTGAAGTTTTTATGTTAAAGGCTCATTTCTATTTGTGCAACTTGATCCTATACAAACACACAAAGAATATAACTTGTCATACTATCGTATCGATAGGTAGGTACTGATTTTCTGTAACGATAATATTTATCGACTCACATTATTAAGCATTGAAATAAAAAAATGGCGTTGAATGGTCTAGAAATGCTTTCTCAGAGCCCTGTTTTCCAGGTTTGAGGTTATTTAAGTGCCATAAACTCCTGACACGAGACCTAAGGCTTTAATTCCTTTCAAAGAAAGCCATAAACGGAGTATTTATGCCCTTAAACCCTTCAGTTCCTCTGTATCATATACCAGTATGATAAATGAGAGGTTCAACTTTTTCTCACCCTTCAAACAAATCAATATCCCTGTGATTGGTTTTATCTTGATGTTGTATAACTCTGTCCTTCATCCTAATGTTTTAATTTTATTTCTAACTTGTAGGTTAGGCAATAGCGCTGTAAAAAAGTATTTATTCATTTATATAATTTAGTTGATATTTATCTTAAGAACTATTCAGGGGAAAACATAATTTGATAAAATACACAACACAGAAATTAGGGACAAATGCCATATTCAAGACATAACCAAATTTATTATAGATAGACGGAAATATTGGGTCATATAGAAAGAATGGAAGAAAAACCGGCTTGCAATAAGAGCTAAAGAAGATAGACCAATGGACGGGAGAAGAACAAGAGGAAGACCAGCCAAGAGATGAATAGACAGTGAATGCACATCCAATACGTCTTCCTCCGAGGAGTGATTTTGGAAATAAACAGGATGAAAATCCTACAAATTAAGTTTAAGAAGAAGAAGAATTTGATATTTACTTCCGTATTCATTTTTGTGTTGGCTTTCAGATTTTCCTCACAATACAAAACCATTCTGCGTTTCCGTAAAATCCTCAAATTTAGACTCCAGAACAATTTTATTAAAAAAAAATTTTTGAATTTAATTTTACATATCAGGATAACAATTCTAGATATAAATATTATATTTGTTTCATTCAATGCCACCATGTTGTCATTTTTCGACATTCTGGTATTCTCTCCTGGCATGGCGTTATTGTAACCCACTTCGGAGATTGGGGCGCCTGGAAGGCGAAGTTACGCTGCCCCGATGATATATGATAGGTGATGATGGTGATAATGATGCGCCAGGAGAGGCTTTAATTTTAAACTTAATAAATATGTAATGATGATAATGATGGCCAATGATGTTCGGAGACCATATGGATCTTAAAAGTTTGCCTTACAGATGAGGAAAAATCCCGAAAAGAAAACCATCACTCAGAAAACTTGTCCCGCCTGGGGATCGAATCCGGCCCGCTGCGTGACAAGGCAGCACGTTATCTCATGACCACAATGGTGGACTAAATATAATATTTATGTAGATAAAATGTAAGAATAGTCTAACATAAAAAGTTATTTTTCTCTCTCTAAGAAAATTGTAAATCCATTTTAAAAATTCTCTCGTGATAAGTCAGTGTGGCGTTTGGATACAGTACAAAGGGAGATACAAGTAGAAACTAAAGAAAAAATAATTATTATTTCAGATTGAGCTTATGCCGTAAAAGGAAACCTTTTTGTGATTTCTAAGAAAAGAACACAAATTTAAAATTTCGTACGTGATGGTGTGAGCGAGGGAGTGTATGATCGTAAATTTTCTTGGAAATAAAATGGTAGTTAAACCAAATCTGGTAGTTGAATCATCTCTAGCTGAAATTGTATTTTCTTATCCTTGGATATTGTTTGTTGAAAGTTGACGCATACATTTTTCTCAAAATGTACGACCTCATTCTCCTAGTAACTCGGCGCCTTGTTTCTCTCTTCAGTTGTCAACATGAAACCTACTTAAAACAGTTGACAAGCTCAACGTTACCTAACTTAGGTGAAATATTCATTTGTTTATTAACTAAGATAAAAAGCACTTTCCTGCTGATTTGTTTAAAAAACAGTTCTGATTATCTTTATTGTTTGCTTTAGTATCCAAGCTCAGTCTGTGTGATTCTGTGCTTGTGTAAAAATCAAAGATTTAAATTTTTAACGATTCTCTGAAATTATGAAGTGTTCACATATCTTACAAAGCATACAGTTTGACTATAATGACAATGTAAAGTAAAACATCATTTAACATCTTTTAGAGAAAGCCGAATGTTTTCAACTTAAAGTAGGCCTATCTAAGATATTTTAATTATCCCAAAAAAACTCATATTAAAAAAATCCTTTATTGGTCTACATAATAGGCCCTAAAATACATATGAGAAAATTCGAAAATTAATTTTACAAGAGTCTGCCTACCTCTACCCCTTTGTATATCACTCCTAGTAGAAGCAGTATTTTCTAATTA
>JASPKZ010001827.1:0-49255 GCA_030220185.1 Diploptera punctata
GGAACCGAATTTTTTAAACTGAATAAAAGAAAAACAGTAGTCATAGGAACGAAGGAGGAAAATGGAGAACTACAAGCAGCAGATAGAACAGCATGGCTCTACATAGGAAGACTAACAGAATTTACTACAAACGACAAAATAGAAAGATACCTATCAAGAAACGGTATCGAAGGGCAAATAGAATGCGAAGAACTACAAACTAGAGGCAGGAATAAAGCATTTAAATTGGGAATACCCCTCGAGCAACTAAAGAAAATAGAATCATCAGATTTTTGGTCCAAGGATATAGTGGTCAGGAGATTTCGAATTCGAAGACGGCCGCAAGAAACAGCATCACTCGAATGAAGAAAACACATATACAGGCTTACTATGGAACGCCGAAGGAATAAAAAAAATGCAATGAACATGGCACCAACAGATTTCTTATAAGAGTTTGACTTCGTGATCTTAACGGAAACCTATCTGATAGAAGAATGGCATCATCATCACTTCTACAGCAAACATATTTTAGCAAGGAAAGCAGAACTAGGAAGAGCCATCCGGAGGCATATTTATACTCACGAAACCATGTATGACACCAATAATAGCAACAACAAGGATGGAGAATGCACTCCTAGTAGAAACTAAGTACCTCGTGATCATTGCAGCCTAATACCCGCCACATTACACCGCGATGGACATCATAGAAAAACTACAGGACATCATAGAAAAACTACACCACCTAATACTGTAAAATAAAAGCGGAAAGCCTATAATGATAGCAGGTAACTTGAACTGCCGCATAAATATAGATAACTACAAGACCAGGATAGTCATTGAAAAACTGCAAGAAGGAGGATTCACACTCCTAAATGACAGAAAAATTCCCACGTACATATGCCACAACGGTATAAGCACCATCGACCTAGCACTGATAAAAGGCCACGCAAAGGGAAAAATAACCTCCCTCTAGACAAACGCAGTAACACCCATCTGAAAACACCTACCAATGAAAATTAACATAGCTACACCAAAACTTTAAATTCATAAAGATATCAAGAAAAATCGACAACGAGAAAATCAAAGGAAGCCAGAAGGAACTAAAAGAAGAAACAGAAACAGCTATAGAACGGGGGAATCTGGAGGAAGCTGCCGCCAATAATAGAACAGGTCATCATAGCGGCCAGGATGCCAGTAAACTCGAACATGAAGAAATCAAAAGAATGGTATAACAAGGAATGATACAACAAAAGTAAACAAGTGATAAATAAGCTACAGCAAATAAAAAACAACCTGGAAGACATTGCACTGAAAGAAGACTACGCACAAAGGAAAAACGACAATACAAAAGACTGATAAAAGAAAAGAAGAAAGCTTATATCGAACAAAAATTAAAGAGATGGCTGAGGAAGTCCTTAAAGACCCATACATCGCTATTCGACCAAGAAAACAACAACAGACACAAGCTATACAAATGAAGGAATGGGAACAACATTTCACCAACATACTAAACAAGGAAGGAAGAGACACCCAAGCAACAAGATATCAAGACCAAAACACAAGACAAACAGAATGAACTCCTATCAACCCTGCATAAATTAGAAAAACAATTAACCAAAGCAAGAACAGAAAAGCATCTGGCCCAGATATGATATATAATGAACACCTCAAAAACACAATTGACACACTGAGCCCCGTATGGACAAAAACTATATAACAAACGTATAGAACTAGGAAGAATTCCAGAACAATGGGGAAACTCGACAATAAAAGTTATATACACAGGAAAAGGGGATCCAACAGACCCTAACAAATACAGGAGCATCGCTCTTGAAAACGTTCCCTTCAAGAACCTACAAAAATTATAACAAATAGAGTAAGGGAAAAATCGAAAAAAAAGAAAAAAAAAGCTCCCTGACGCGCAATTTGGATTCAGAAAAGAGAGATCAACTCAAACGGCAGTGAAACTGCTCCTTCAAAACATAGAGGAAGCACTCGATAGAAAACAGAAACTGTACACTGTCTTCGTAGATTTTACGAAAGCCTTCGATCTAATAGACAGAGGATTAATAATACGCAAATTGAAAAGTATCCTAGGAGAGGAGAACCCGTGGATCCAAATCGTTACATCAATAATGAAAGAAAATAGCATAGTTATATCAGATGGTCACTCAAAATCAAAAACTATACTGCAGACAAATGGGGTACTGCAAGGAGACCCATTGAGCCCACTCCTATTCATAATGGCAGCCGAAGAACTGCTAAGAAAAATAGAAGACCTAGGAGAAGAAATTTTCTTATTTGAATACGCAGACGACATCGTAATCGGATCAACGGATATAAGTAAACTTCAGAACGCCGTAACAACTATGGAATAATGGTGTAAAACCCACAGCTTCTACACAAACAAAGAAAAAAACAGAAATGATGGTGTTCAGAAATGGAGGAGGAAAGATCCCTGCGGACAACAGAAATAAAACTGGACAACGATAACATCAAAAGAGTAAAGGAGTTTAAATATCTAGGCATTACTTTACAACCCAGTGGAAGAAGGTTCACAAAACACTTAGCAGAAAGATCAACGGAAGCAATAATGGCAATAAATTATATACGCAATATACAAGCTCTAAGCCTGGAATCAGCGATGAAACTATTCAATGCAAAGATCCTCCCAATAATAACTTACGGGATAGAAATCATATGGCCACATCTTACAGAAGCTAATCTGAACACACTGGAACAAGTGAAAGCTACTTACATAAAAATAGCAATAGGAGTATCAAGAACGACAAGAAGCTGTCTAGTGTACCTACTGGCAAGACGGACTTTCCTGATTGAGGACTTGAAAACAGCCACAGAACCCTATGAACATGCGCTACAAAGTCTACGCAGGAAAGAAAAGAGAGGAAGTATGGCCGGAATTCTTCAGCACCGGAGCGATGATAGACAGGAACTGGACAGAAGCAAATTTCCAGATACGACACGTCATCACAAGACTAAGCGTACATGGATTCCACCACCTAATGTGTAAAGATAAAACATTCCATGACCCGAAGATGTCATGCATATGTGATAAATGTGAACAGAATTGCGAAAGATATCACATCGAAAAATGTACACAAAGAACAAAAACAATTTGTGATTACGCAACACAAAGTTAAAGTGTTTGTGATTGTTGTGTTATCATCTTTGCACATTTGTGCGCAATCCATTTATATATAAACTGATCCAAACCTTCTGGTAGCATCATGGCCCTTGGGTCGACTCATCTACTAACTGAAATGAGTACCAGACGTTTGTTTTGGGGAAAAAGGTGGTCCTCTCGCAGGATTGAAAACTCGGTTGACATCAAGTACCGAGTTTCTAGATAATGTGAGAGCCGTAACCTCCTACTACCCCAATGGTTTCCTATGGCCTGTAGCGCGATCCCTTTACATTTATATCTTGCTAAAATACTGGCGCGGAGTTGCCCGGGAATTTACTTATTCCGATCACTTTGGCAATAATGTGCTGAAGGACCAAATTTAATGTGTTTTATGTTTAGTTGAATGACCAGCCTCATGGGCTAGTCGTCTAGCGTTCCTGACTACTGTTCATGAGGGTGCGCGGGTGCTAGGCTTTTCTTTGATAAGTATAGTCTAAATGATTAATTAGGTAGGGTTAGCAGTGGAATATATTAATGATTAATGTAAGTTCGATTCCCGGTCAAACCATAAGAATTTTTCCTTAAAGGGAATTATTCCTGTGGTTGCCCATGGTCTGGAATTTAGGTTAGGTTTAGGTTAAGAACTCTCCTGGCGCTTCAGTATCATTTATCACCATCATATCATCGGGGTAACATAACTCTGCCTTCCAGGCGCCCCCAACCTCAGAAGTGGGTTAGAATAAAGCCAATGCCAGGAGAGAACACAAGAAATGTCGAAATGACAACCTGGGGAATTGAAAAAAAAAATGTTTAGTTGAATAATTGAATGGAAAAATAATTATAAACGTGTATGGTAATTATTTTAGATAGAACGTCCTGATTACACGGCGTTGTCCGGAATCTATTTATCCCGATCTGTTGGCAAAAATGAGCTGAAATAATGCAATTTTGTGTTTTAGTAAAAGAAAAAATACATTGTAATTGTTTTAGATACCCCGTGCTGAATAACCGGCGTTGCTCGGGAATCTACTTATCCCGATCTTCCTAGCATATATTAGCTGAAAGACGAAAAATAATGTGTTTTTATGTTTAGTTAAATAAGTAAGAGGAAAAATAATTATACATTCATATCGTGATTATTTTTAGATATCCCTGCTGATTATCTGGCGTTGCCGAAGATTCTACTTATCCCGATCTTCTTGGCATAAATTAGCTGAAATATGAAAATTGTGTTTTGATGTTTAGTTGAATAAGTTAATGTAAATATAATTATAAATTTGTTCTCTTCGTTATTACAGCTAAAACAAACAATAAACTAATTAATTCTATTCCAAACTACCTTTCATACAACCCAAATCTAATATATAAAATGAATGTTTGTTTGTATGCTTGTTCGTATTTTGTGCGCGGCCATACCGTTGATCCGATTGTGATAGGGCTTTTTACAAATTGTTCAGGCGATTCCTGGGATGAACATAGGCTATAAGAGAGTTGTGATACTCAACTCCTACACCCTTATAAATCACCCTTTGTAGGGGAAAACGTAGCTTTTTGGACGCTTAATCGGCTTATGATGTCTGAACCATAACAAATACATAAAATCAATGTACACAGCAGGATTGAATATCTCACAAAGCTCTACAAAAAAGTCCGCGACGGCATATGTTTATCTCTTACGGATAACTCACAATAACCATGTCTTTCAATGATGCCAAGAAGATCGAGACAAGTACGTAGATTCCTGTGCTAGCATAGCAGCACATGTCGGGTATTCTTTTATGGACAACTCACATATCGAACTTTGTCTTTTAGCTCATTTATACCAAGAAGATCTAGATGAGTAGATTCCCGGACAACACCGGGTAGTCAGTATGGGGAATCTAAAAATAATTACGATATACATTTATAATTATTTTTCATTATATTTATTCAACTAATCATAAGAAGTGCATTAATTTTTGTCTTTCAGCTCATTTATGCCAAGAAGATCGGGATAAGTAGATTCCCGAACAACGCCGGGTAAACAGCACGGGTTAGGCCTACCTAAAAATAATTACGATATAAATTTCCCCGTTACTTATTTAACTTCACATAAAACACATTCATTTTTGTATTTCAGTTCATTTATGTCAAGAAGATCGGGATGAGTAGATTCCCGGGCAACGCCAGGCAATCAGCACGAGGTATCTAAAAGATATAAATTTATAATTAAACTTAAAGCATATTAATTTTTATTTATTTAGACGTAACAGCGCACGCCGGGTATTAGCTAGTAGTAAATATATTTTCATCTTAAAAAATTTAATATTCCAGCAAGTAAAGACATCATTATTATTTTTAGACACCCCCGTGGTAGTTATTCCCGGTCTTCTTGGCACCAATGAAAGACAAAATGGTTACTGTGATGATAAACATATCCTGCCGCGGACATTTGTGTAGAGGTTTTGAGATATTAAATTGTGTGTACATTAGTTTGGTGTATTTTTTATGGTTTAGGCAGCGTACAAAAATATTTTTTTCACATTTTCCCTGTAAAGGGCGATTTTTAGGGGTGAAGGGCTTGAACATTAAAACTCTCTTATAGCTAATAATATTTCCGGGGAAATCCTGATCATTTTGCAGAAAGCCCCATCACAATCCGATGAACGGTTAGGTAGCACACGATTGCACTGGAATCTAATCTCCGTCTTCTTGGCATCAATTAAGAGACAATAATGGTTATTGTGAGTTATACATAAAAGATACCCTCAGGGGTCCCATCTAGTGGATATGTGGATGGCGACCACAAAGTGCCCAAGCTAAGCAAAACACTTCTTCCACTTACTTCTGTTTTACTCCTTACTTTTATCTTTAACCGATCTAGTATTTCTGCCTTTCTTCCACTTACTTATACCAGACACTTTTTAGCTTTACTATCTGACCTCCCTTGGTTAACTCTTGTTTTTTTTCGACCCCGACGCTATTAGGGTATCCGAGGGCTAGGGAGTCTTTCCTTTCTTCCATTTCTTCTTTCCTTTATTTTCTTTTCTTCTCAAGAAAAGCCTGACCAGATGCTATAAGATGGCAGTCCCATCACTGGTCTTGCCTTCCTTTGGCCAGCAACCAATCGAAGGAACTATTATTATGCTTTCAAGTCTTATACGAGGATTTACCGGAAGGATCAAACTTATGACGACCAAAGGGACGAAGATCTCTGGGCCGTCCTATGAAACGCTGGAGGGAAAATTTTCTATAGGATCGTAACAGGCCTTCGCCTAATACTTGGAAGGAAGAAGAAGAAGACATAAACGATAAACATATACTGTCGCGGACCTTTTTGTACAGTTTTTTTTTAGATATTGGATTCTGTGTATATTAATTTTGTGAATTTGATATGGTTTAGGCAGCGTAAGTTATTTAATTGTCATAAAAGGGACTTTTTCACGTTTTTCACAACAAAGGGCGATTTTAAAGGGAGTTAATACCACAATTTTCTTATTGCCGATGTTCATCCCGGAAATCTCTTGAACATTTTGCAAAAAGCTCCATCACAATCGGATAAACGGTATGACAGCACATAAAATACGTACAAACAAACATACAAACAAACAAACATTTTTACATATTAAACTATCTAATGCCCGGCGTGCGCTACTACGCATAAATAAATGAAAATTAATGTGCTTTTATGTTTAGTCTAATAAGCAATGGGAAAAATAATTATAAATTTATATTTTTTAGACACCCCTTGCTGATTACCCGACGTTGTCCGGGAATCTACTTATCCCGATCTTCTTGACATAAACTAGCTGAAATACAAAAATTAATATGTTTTATCTTTAGTTAAATATGTAAGAGGAAAAGTTTACAACATAACTATTTTTAGATACCCCGTGCTATTTACCCGGCGTTGTCAGGGAAATCTACTCATCCCGATCTTCTCAGCATAAATGAGCTGAAAGACAAAAATTACTGTACTTTTATGATGGGTTAAGCAAGTAAAATGAAAAATATTTACAAATATATATCGTAATTATTTTAAGATTCCCCGTGCTGATTACCCGGGTGTTGCAATACCATTACGTGTGGTACATACACTCGTCTTATGCTATTCTAGCACAAGAATGGAAAACAAAACACGTTTTTTCGCTAAATTCTGAATAGAAATACACAACATTACTCAATCTAATTTTTATTTTCATTCCTTAAAATGTACATTTGATAATGTAAACAAATAAAAATTATATTATGAATAATGAATAATTGAAAAATCCACTCCGCTAATTATTACTTGCAGCAGATATTATTTAAAATACAACGAAAAAATTTAAGTCGCATCCCGTATACAGACATATTATTTTGCACAATTACAATAATTTCATTCTGCACTTTGATTTTCTGCTAAATACCTTAAACATGGTATATTTTTCATATTCTCTGTTCTATAACCGACAAGTTACAAAAAAATTAATTAATAATTAACTTTGAAGTTATTATCTAAATCTTCAAAATATAATGGGAATTTATTATATAACTTGCAGCAGTTAAAAAATCTGTCATTAACTTTTTATTTTAAATTTTTTTAATAAAGAGCAACAATAAAAAATATGATTGTAACAGTAAGAAAACAATCTTAATGTTTTAATATTTTTACCTGTAATAATAAAATTACTTGTTGAGAGGATGTTAAGCAGCCAACTGTTTGGTTTAAGGAACCTCTGTTATATTCTCTCGGTACCATACATGGCTGTAAGTTTATGGTGAAATTAACTACAATAACAACATAATTGGTAATTCAACCTACTTTAATATATTATTTATTCTTATTATTTGATAATTTGCGCAATTTGACTGTGTATTTTCCTGTAACTTGAGTTATATTTATTAACACACGCTTCACCTTGCTATTAAATATAATAGCGCTTGAAACACGATCCCACGAAGAATGAAATACTTCTTTATATGGACCATTAATTATAGAAGCCTGCATTCTACATTGTTCATATTAATTTTCAACCAGTAACTAAATTACTGAAAATTATATTTATATTATAAATAACACAACGCAGTGGAATGGTTAGTAATATAACTGCAATTATGGAAAATTTACATTTACAAACTGCTAGGAATTGCAAAACAAATAATTGTAAATATTTTATTTGTTTACGACAAATATTCAAAGCAGCGACACTGCTGTTTTGTATATGGGATTACATACATATATATTTTTAATATATTTCAATTTAATACAATTTCTTAATAGGCTCAAACGAAGGAAATTGAATCGGAGTATGAACTACGAAATGTCGTTAAACATTTATGTATTATACAGCGTAAATATCAAAAATATAAAACCAAGTTCTTGAAAATAATTCATAATTAAATTTTGCATGTGTTCATTATTATACATTTTATTGATAGTTATTTATTGGTACATTATTGACAAATGAGATAAATTTTGATGAAGTGTCTGAATTCAAATACCTAGAAACAATAATTAAAAACAGGAATGAGGTACCAAAAGAAATTTAAAATAAGCTCAATTCAGAAAATAATATATATAATAATATATATATAATATATATAATAATATATTCTCATTATTACTAGATGTAGTGGGATATAAATACAAGTCCTGACCGAGCATTTATTTTCCTATAATTCATTTTAAGCTTGCATTGCTCAAAGCCAAATATTTAATTATATAATTATATATATATATATATATATATATATAAAATTTCCGCCTCGCAAGATTTATAAAAAATATTAACTTCGTAACACTATTCTATGAAATGTGTTTTGTTAGCATAAAAATAAGTATGTTGACGTAATAACAACATACGTTGCGGAGCAGCGGCACTGTATGTCAAAATTGAAAAAGTCTGTTTGATTTGAATATATTAAAATACAAATATTAGGAAAGTTTAATCTAGTTCGTAACAGTAATTTTTTGAATGAAGAAAGCGTAGTTCTTCCTTTATCAGGTAAATACTAAATACATTTAGAAATACCATATTTATCATGGATTGAAACATTTGAAAATATATTACGTTTTGTACTGTTTACATTTGAAAACTAACATATAAGAAATTTAAATGTAAAATTTCAAATGTTTCTGTTCTTTATATAATTTTTTATATGATTTTATCTTATTCTAAATTACAACCGCAATTTTTAAATAAAAAGTATATAATTCCTCCTTGTAATTATATATATATATATATATATATTACATACATATACTATTATAATTAAATTTTTGACATTGAGCAATGCAATCTTAAATGACATGGTAAGAAAAATAAACGCTCCGACGGGAATTGAACTCCGATCCTGAATTTATATCCCACTACATCTGGTAATAATGACAGTATATTATTATAAGAGAAATGAATGTTTGTACTACACTTGCTCAGTGGTGTAATCGGTGGCACACTGGGATATATATATATATATATATATATATATATATACATACACTATTATAACTAAATGTGTGACATTGAACAATGCAATCTTAAATGACATGATAAAAAATATAAATGCTTCTTCGGGGACTTGAACGCAGACCTCTGGATTTATATCCACTACTTCTAGTAATAATGAGACTATATTACTATAAGAGAAGAGAATATTTGTACTAGACCTGCTTGATGGCGTAATAGGTGGCGCAATATATATATTATTATAATTATATTTTTGACATTGGGCCAAAGCAAGGTAAAAATGACATAAGGAAAATAAATGTTCGGACGGACTTGAACCCGGACCTCTGGATTTATATCCCACTACATCTTGTAATAATATGAATATATTATTATAATAGAAATGAATGTTTGTACTAGACTTGTTCGGGGCGTAATTCATAGAGCACTGGGATATATCCACAGTTTCGGGTTCAAGTCCAGTTGGAGCATTTTATTAATTTTTCTTATGTCAAAAACACACACCCTCACACACACACACACACACACACACACACACACATATATATATTATATATATATATATATATATATATATAATTCAAGGAGGATTTATATTCGTTTTTATTTTAAAATTGCGCTTGTAATTTAGAATAAGATAAAATCATATCTCAGAAATACACAAAGACAGAAACATTTGAAATTTTCAATTCAAATTCTTATATTATGTTAGATTTCAAATGTGAACAGTACAAAACGTAATATATTTTCAAACATTTTAATCCATGAAAAATATGATACTCGTATTTATAATTGTATTTCCTACAATATAAATCATGTAGTTCACCGTTATGTAGTCTTCTGCAGTCGCCCGTCTGTTCATCTCTCTTTTCTTCTAAAATTTTCCTAAGAACTTTTCTGTCGAAATAGTGCAGATTTTCATTATATTATTGTTATTATTATTATTATTATTATTACAATTATTGTTATAGTTATTAATGTTATTGTTATTATCATTATATTATTATTATCATTATCATTATCATTATTATTATTATTATTATTAAAATAAGACTAACAGACGGAAGAAGAAACGTTGGTATGTCGAACTCTGTACTTTGGAATAGAAATGTAATATACGGAACGAAGAAAACTACATTCACGTTCTGTTACAAAGCACTTTATTATATGGGTCCGAAACCTGGACAGTAAGTAAAAAATAAGCCAACCAGCTGTTAGCAGTAGAAATGGATTTTCGGAGGCGATGTTCAAGAATTTCAAGAATGGATAAGGTCAGAAACATCACAATAATGGAAATTATGCAAGTTGAGAAAACATATTAGGAAAAATAGAAGAAAAACGTTTGAAATGGTGTGGACACCTCATAAGAATGGAAGAAGAGAGGATACCATAGAAGATCATTAATTGGAAAGGTAATGGAAGAAATGGAAGAGGCGGGCCTAGAGAAAGATGGATGGATGGAGTGAAGAGAAGTATGGAAGTTAGAGATCTGAGGGAAGAAGATGTTTTAGACAAGGAACCTCTACTTACAAATCACTTTCGTTTGAAGGAGAAACACTGTATTGTGGAATATTCCTAAATAAAAAAATATTGCATTATTATTATATTATTTTAATTTAAAATTTATTTATATAATAATATTATATATTAATTATATTATTATATATATCATTTTAATTTACAATTTATTTATTAATAATATTATAATAAAATAGATATTGAAATTATAGATTTTATAAATTTGCAGTAAATTTTATGTTAGATTATCGTTTATATTTGAAATGTTTGATAAAATGCCTAATTAACGTGCGAAATCTGTTTACAAAACATGGTCTGATAAATAAAGTAGATGTGACAACAATGTATTTCTCATTCTGCGTCTCCGGAAAAATCAATGGCCCGTGTAATATATCAATCGAATTTACATATTGTATTATTTTAATATTTACACGAAAACTGTCTAAGCTGCATAAAAAATAAACATTTTCAGACAATTTTGAAAAATTAAGCTATTCAAAAATAATATTAAAACATCTCCGAGCAATTACATAGAGTATATATTTTATTATAAACTTCAAAGTTTTTAAAATATTTCGTTTCCATGTTAATTTACGATCCATTAGTAATGTCAGAACTCGCGTCAAGGAGACACAAACATCTCCACTTAGCGATCGTGTTTGTTAATTTGCAACACTGTAGGCGTACGTTGGATGAACCAGACGCCTGTCTAGCATGAATGTTATAATTTGGAAAATATGAGGAAGTGTATGATGTAATATTAGCAATTATAACTATTAAATAACCAATAAAAAACAGTTATAAAAGCAGTTAAACAGTTATAATTATTTATATAATGCCTTAAACTTTAAAACTACCAAAAAATAGGTCATCGAAATTTTAATTTTTACTTTATTTTTGTCTAGAATATGTTGTTGATTACATGAGATTTTGGTTAGTTTATTAATATTTCTTGTTTTTAAACTTAATAACTGTGCTGATAACTGTGATCAATCATAAATATAAATTAACATTACTTGATTTCTCCATTCTAACACATTATATTTATAATTGTATTTTCAATCTCATGATGGCGGATTCTCTGCCAGAAGTCCACCCACATTAATGGAATGTAAAACTTGAAAAAAAAAAACGCATAAATTATTGTAGCAATATGTGAATAATAATCTGAGGAAAGTATATAAATTGATTTTTTTTCCCAAAAAAAAATGACTGAAAATTAAATGTGGAATTGATGTGACTTTAACGCAAAACTGCATAGGCACAACATTAAAATTCTTTTTAAAGTTCAAATAAAAGAGAGAACACATGGAGCGCCAGATCATCCAATAATCTTGTATATATTAACTGTCAACTTCCTCGCCTAAACTCGCCTACCTCATTCTTGGCCTTCCCTTTAGTTTTCCTTGCCCCTCTTCCATTCCTCATTTGTGTCACATGACCTGCTCACCGAAGTCTACGAGACTTGACTGTATAAAACTATGTCGTTTAAACCAACTAATTAACTTACTAGCACTGTCGACCCCGTAGCTTCATGGCCGCGCGTACATAAGCTCTCCATACATCCCTATCCTGGGTTAATTTTTCAAATCATTTCCTGTATAATCTACTTCCTCAAATCATGATAAATATTATTCTCACGCTTCATTCTTGGTCTACCGAATGGCCGTTTTCACTCTGGTTTTCTATAGGAGCTTCAATGCCTCCCTTTATTTCCGCATTCGTACCACGTGTCCTGCGCATCGCAGTCTACGAAACCATCATTATATCCGATTTCCTACTATATAGATAAAGTAGTTCACTGTTATGTAGTCTTCTGCATTCGCCTGTCTGTTCATCTGTGTTTTGTCCTAAAATTTTCTTTCTTCTTCTTCTTCTTCTTCTTCTTTAAGCCCATGTTTCCCTTAACAGAGATTTAGGCGCTCTCCCCCTACAGGGAAGAATTTGAGCCATACTAATTTAGTGACACTTGCTTTCGTATAGATGTCATTTGAGTGATCCCTGGTTAACGTTCCGCCTCATACTGATATCTAGGAAACCAAGATAGTACTAGGACGGGAAAATTCGGTAAATTTTGCTTAGAGGCCTTTTCATTCAGGCTTAAGGATCTTTTAGGAGCCTGAAAATCTTCTTAAGAACATTATTCTGAAATAGTACAGAATGTCCATCATATTATTATTATTATTATTATTATTATTATTATTATTATTATTATTATTATTGTTATTATTATTATTAATTACAAAATAATTATAATTTATTTATTTTTATTTATTACTTATAAATAGTATTATAATAATATAACAATTTTTGAACTCGATTTTAGACTATTGTCTTAAAATCGACATATAATGCTTAAAGCGATGAAATGTTAGAACATAGACAACAGAGTGGCCTCTCTGTGTTGAACTTTGGAAGCAATTTCATACCTCTGCGTCATCTGTAGATGAACACGGTACCTCTACGCTCGGTACTACTTGAGTATGGCTACGGTGGCTCAATCGCAAGAAAAGTACCCTATCCTTACCCATTCTTTTAAAAATAAAATTTAAAGCCAAACAAAAGCAATTATTATGATAGATTTTCAATTTTCTCAGTTAATTTTATGTTACGTTTGGTTTATATTTATAGAGTTTGAAAAAATTGCTAATTAACATGCGAAATGTGTTTACACAACATAGTCTAAGAAATAACGTAGATGTGGCAACAATCGACTTGTCATTCTCCGTCTCCGGAAAAGTCAATAAGTAGCTCAATGGCCTTCATAAAATTTCAATCAAATATACATATTGCATTATTTTTCATATTTACACGAAAACTATCAAAGCTGCATAAAAAATAAATATTTTCAGACAATTATGAAAAATTAAGTTATTCAAAAATAATATTAAAACATCTCTGAGCAATTACATAGAGTATATATTTTATTGTAATCTTCAAGTTTTTAAAATATTTCCTTTCCATGTTAATAGACGATCTGTTCATATTGTCGGAACTGCGTGAAGGTGACACAAACAACGCCACATAGCGATTGTGTTTTATTAATTTGCAACACTGTAGGCGTACCCTGGCTAAACCAGGCGTCTGTCGTGTATAAATATTGACACATTCAACATGTAAGATTTCTGATAGTTATTAAAGCGTGCTTAGAGTGTTTTGATGCGTGTGGAATGGACTCAGGAGCTGTTTTTGTCTTCAATTGAACACGTGGTTGGTTATTTATATTAATATTTGATAAATTATATAAACATGAACATCTGTGAATCTGTTTTTTATGAACTCAATAACTGCTTAACCTAATTGAAAGGTGTTTTAACCATCATTTAGAGAATTTCTTTGGAAAAATTAACGTATGTACCTTATTACCGTATGTACTATAGGACCGGAAAAAAATAAATTAAAATAAGTAATAGTTTTAAGAAACTAAAACAACACGCTTTATTAGAAAACCGAACTAAAAAAATGAAACATAATTTTAATTTCCAACACGCTTGGGATAAAATTAAAGTGGTCAACAAAAAAACAATCATCTCCAACACACATAGAATAAAACTAGAGGTATGAACATAAAGAAAGTAATTTTACCATCAAAAGCGTGGGGTGCTGTATATAAATTAATATATTTGATGATAAACAGATATTGGTAAAAGTAAAGTCTGTAAGAAGAAAATGTAAAAATCATAAAAGCACCCCACACTTTTCATGGTAAAATTATTTTCTTTTTGTTGATAACTCTAGTTTTATTATATATGTGTTGGAGAAGATTTTTTGTTGACCACTTTAATTTTATCCCAAGCGTGTTGGAAAATATTTTTTTTATTTATTTAGTTCGGATTTCTAATAAAGTGTGTTGTTTTAGTTTTTTAAAACTATTATTTATTTTTTAGTTTTAATATTTTACAAAATAAGGTAAAAATGTAAATATCTTTAAATTCGATACTATTGTGGTATGCGCTAAAAGTAATACTCTTCTAAAAAATCCTCCCAGCCGGATTTGAACCAGCGACCAATGGATTACTGAAATTATATACCGCTAGAGTTCACCGCTCTACCAACTGAGGTCTTCCAACGATTGACTAAAAAGTCGACAAGTCCGGAACCTATTATGCCAGTTTTCATTTTTTTATTTTCTGATGATTCTGGCCAGGATTTTAGAAAATAAATATGACATTATTGTATTGTCATGGCTCTTTTATAATTATAAAAAGTTTCAAGTGGATCCTATGTTTCTAAGTGGGTGAAAATCGTGTTCAAAGATTCCGTTACATAAATACAACGGCACTCTTGTTGATTTTCTGAAGATTCTGGCCAGGATTTTAGAAAATAAATATGAAATTATTGTATTGTCACGGGTCCTTTACAAGTATACAAAGTGTCAAGTCGATCCAATTATTTTAAGTGGGTGAATATCGCGTTGAAAAATTCCGTTACATAGATAGATAGATACAGGTCAAGCTAAAATGAAGCGTGTAAATAAATAATAGTTTTAAAAAACTAAAAAAGCACGCTTTATTAGAAAATCTAACTAAAAATTGAAAAATAATATTAATTTCCAACACGCTTGGGATAAATAATTTTACCATCAAAAGCGTGGGGTGCTTTTTACGATTTCTACATTTTCTTCTTAGAGACTTTACTTTTACCAATATCTGTTTATTATCAAATATATTAATTGGTAAACTGCACCCCACGCTTTTGATGGGAAAATTATTTATCCCAAGCGTGTTGGAAATTATAATTATTTTTAATTTTTTTAGTTCGGTTTTCTAATAAAGCGTGTTTTTTTTCTAGTTTTTTTAAAACTATTATTTATTTTACTGTATATACGTTAGTTTCAGAGTGCAGTACCAAAGGATATGTTTATTTTTGCATTTCTGTTATTGTGCGCTAAAGTAGAAAGTTAACAAAGTGTCTGTATTCTTATTTTACAAAACATTCTCCAATAAAAACATTTATTGATATTCTGTGAATTAACAACTTAAAAAGAAAGTAGCTATTAACATTTTTTAAATATTATATTTCAATAATAACCATTCGTTTCATTTTTTTGTTTAAGGAATGCTATACACTTTCAAAGTCATAGGAACACACAACAAATAATATCGTATTTCAGTTTACTCAAAACTATGTTTTTGCACTTAAACCGTTAGTCGACGGAAACGCTCAATTATAACATTCTAAAAGGTTACTGCTTACATTACACAGAATATCTGAGATCAATCAGAAATCTGCAATTATTCATTTTGCAATTCGAAACCAATAAATTGCTTATAATAACAGCAATAGTATCATTTACAAACTGCATCATATAAACGTAATTGCAGAGATCTTGTTACCAAACAGACGTGCTGTGCAACACCAGGATACAGCGCATGCTGCAACATTCTCCACTCCTCTGCCTTCCCGTATCATGTCATTTCATTCAGTTCGTTTCATGTTAGGTGAAATAGTCTGTTTAGCAAACCAGAGGTGTTTAACATATGTGATTGTGGCGGTCACGCTCATGTACTGTACTTCCTCATGACTCCGAGCCTGTGTCTCATCTTAGGATAGAATAAGGCCTAAGAGAGGATTTAGTCCAAATAAATTGTGGCATGAGTGGTGAGTGTGGAAGCAGGAACACTGTAGAGTCGAGACGGATGATACATTGAACAAAAATCAAGTTGGCTGTGTCTTAAAACACGGACGTATGTTTACTTAATAATCTAATCTAAAATATGTGATAGATTTTGAACAGCATATAAGTAAAACACAATTTTATTTGATCGTGAAGATGAGCCAATTTCGTCTGCAAAGCTTATAGCTAACTAACACACTGGCACTATCGAACCCGCAGGTTCATGACCGCGCTTGACATAAGCTCTCCATACATCCCTCTCCTGACAATCATATTACTTATCTCATGTCATGGTTAATGTTAATCTCCCACCTCATTCTTGATCTAACAACCGGATGTTTTCCCTCTAGTTTTCCTGCAAGAAGTTTCTATGTCCTGTCAATTGCAGTCTACGAGACTTAACTGTTCTTATTATATCTGGCTTCCTATACATATCTTGTAGCTCATTATTATATAGTTTTCTCCATTCACCTGTCTGTTTTTTGGTCCAAAATTTCCCTTACAATTTTATTAAATAGTCGTAATCTTTTCTCCTCCCTTAATGTAAGTGGTCATGTTTCACATCCATATAATAGAACTGGGGGAATAACAGTTTTATATGTTTTCAGCTTCATTTTTTAGAGAAATTAGGACGACAAGAGTCCCTGCATGCATAATAGAATGCATTTTGAGAGTTGAACCAATAGCCTGTGTAATTTCTATGTGGATCTCATTTTTTTATAATAATTGTCACTAGGTATTTGAATTCAGCCACTTCTTCAAAGTTTGTTTCATTTGTCATTAACTGTCCATTTTAATTAGAGCCTATGTAATATGTGACCATAGAGTTAATTTTGTTGATATTTACTTTTAACCCAAAATTTCCAAATTCCTCAGTGTTAATTAATGGAACACATATTTTGTTATTAGCTATTGTTTATTACGTTGTGAATGTCTGCTGTTTCTTTGAATTAATTGGCCTCTGCTTACTTTAATTTAACTCACTAGAACAAATGTAAACAAGTGGCCATTACACACTCGGTCCCATCAGCACGTCATCGCACTGTGTATTATTGACAGAACAAGGCCCGCTCTACGTCACAGACATTATAACTCAACAATTGTTCAAAAACAAACTAACTTATACATCTCCACTGATAGCATTCTTTCAACAATTAATAATGATATAATTTATTTTATAAGCATTTAATTAAGATTGACAAATATGTGATGTTGGTGTTTTAAATACTGTATAAGCAACAAATTATTATTTTTACTGTTTTGATGCACATTAGATAGGAACTGACTCTCGATCAAGTCATGCTTGTGTACATTTTATTATGGTGTATTTTTATTTTAATTATCATTAAAGTTACTGTTTTAGATATTGTATTAATGGTCACGTTGTAATTTAGTGTTTAATAACAGAGTTAATTGTGATTGTCCTGTTGAGTGTAACAGGGTCTTAACTCCACCAGGATAAATTAATTAAATAAATAAATCATCACAGACAGGAAGACAGAAGTGCAGGAAATGAGAGGAGAAGAAAAGATTACGAGTGTTTGAGAATAAAGTTCTTAGGAAAATGTGTGGGTCAAAGAAAGATGAACAGACAGCTGAATGGAAATATGCATAACACCCACTATATGATTTTTATGGCCCGCGGAAATAAGCTCTCCACAAATCCCTATTGTGATCTAATCCCCTGTATAATTTACCTCCCTCATATCATGGTTAATGTCGTTCTTGGTCTACCTACTGGCTGTTTTCCTATAAGAGATTCCATGCCCCTTTTTACTTCCCATTTGTGCCACAAGTCCTGTTCACCGCAATCTTCGAGACTTAGGCCTATATCTGCCTCCCTATAGATATCATGTACACTTCTGCATTCACCTGTCTATTCTTGTTTCTTTGGCCCTTTTTCTCAAATATTCATAATTTTTTCTTAGAGTAAGAGTTCATATTTCGCATTCATACAATATAACTGGAAGAAGAAAATTATATATATTTTAATTTATCGTTTTTTGAAAGACGTTGGGACGACAAGAGGCTCTGTAATGCATAATAGCGTGAATGTCCAGAATTGATCCTATGTTTAATCTGAATTCAGCCACTTTTTCAGAATATCCTAATTTTCATTCGCCCTCAATTTCCACTACAGCCTATAATGCATTTCCACGTGTAAACCTATATTTAGTTTTAATATACCACCCACTACGTCATCATACCAACAGCTTGTTTCGATATAAATAAAACTTGCTTTTGTTTTAGATGTATCTCTGCTCAGCTGGTCAGTGAAGGGAGATGTGATGAATAAACAAAAATGGAACTCCTCTATAAGGTAATAAATGCAAACAAAACACAACGAAACTCTGTTATTTAGTATCGTAGAGTTTATATTTTTGTTATCTGTGATCGAATCGCATTGCCTCTTCCCACGCGCTACGCATAGAGTTACTGTTTACCTATCTAAGTTCTTTAAGGATATCAAAAGTTTTGTTTGAAAAGTAAAATTGACCACAACAACAGTGGACTAACAAGAAGTTTAGATCTCGTTTCTTTCAGGAAGTTTCAAATTTTCTCTATATTCGTACGTCTTTTGTCGATATTTAGTGTTTTAATGTTCTCTTTATAGCACACACTTTCCATGAATCTTATCTTGAAAATAAAAAAAAAAGCATATACCGTAATAAAAAATATGGATAGAATTTTATAAAAAGTAAATGGACAGTTGCTGAAAAATGAGGAAAACTTTGAATAAGTGTAATAACCAAGAACAATAATTACACAAAGGAATGAGGAGCACAAATAAATTAAACACAGGTTCAATTGTGGAAATGAATTACATTTTGAATTTGATGAACTCTTGTCGTCCCAACTTCTCTCGAAAAATACATAAAACTGTTATTCTCCCAGTTGGACTTTTACTTTAAGAGACGAGAAAAGATTACGAGTATCTGACATTAAAGTTCTTAGGACAAATTTGGATTAAAGACAGATGAACAGACAGGCGAATAGAGAAGACTGCATATGATCTATACTACAGCGTGCGCAATAATTCTTGAATGAAATGAATAAAATCAACTATAGTAAACGTGCTGGATTCACTGACCGTGTATAGACGTACGTTTCTTATTTATTACTCAAATAAATAGGCTTAAAACTGAAAACCCTGAATCCAATTAAAACTTATGAAATATCCAAATAAAGCAAATATAAAAGTATATTAAAAATGTCTTTGTTAATTAATATATTTTAAAATTTTATTTCGATTGACGTCAAATCAATTCTAGAAAAATGTTAAATAATCTGCGCGTTTGTTTGAAAAACTATGTTAACCACACAGTTAGCTACTTGACCAAGTTTTTGAAACAGAAATTTAATTCAGTTGATGACGGCTGATGTGCTTATTTGAATATTTTTAATTAAAATATATTTTGTATTTTTACATTATTTACATGTTTTAACTTATTTCCATGACACATTTCTATTGAAACTGTATATTAATAATGAAAATGTGGTCTCGGGTAGTGTCGCTACGGAGCAGGGTTTGATCCCCTGTCGGGACAAGATTCCAGGGTAAATGTGTTTTCAGGGTTTTCCTCAAATATCAGGAAACTTTAAGGCACAAACAGTTCCTGAACATCGTCTGATACTTATCATATTCACCATGTTTAGTATGAATGTGTGTGTGTGTGTGTGAATGTTGTGTTGTCTTATTCCTGTCCTCGTGTGTTTGAGCTGCGTCAGGTCGTGCGCCTACAAGGAGACAGGTTAAAACTAAGCTATTTTAAATGTAATACAACTAATAATGGACAAAATGATAAAAAACAAGAATAGGACGAGTTATTTTTATAACTAAGGTTAATCTGAAGTTTACAGCATTTTCAAAATATATTTAAAAGTTACACAGTTTACAAAAGGCAGACCTAGATGAGAACAGTTCCACTTATTCTTCATAAGAACATAAATACAAGTAAAAAATATATCATTTTTTTATTTTCCCAATAGGCCGTAATTAGCATTCTTATGCAAGCACAACAAAGGTAATTTCACAGACTGTAATGTACTGACCAGGTCCATACGCTCATTATTTAATCGATTCTAAGTTGAACGGAAGATTTTTTACACATCAACAATTCAGCTGTGAACCTAACTTGTGGACAGTGTTGTAAGTAAATGAGTAGAAAAAGTACCAACTTAGGCAACGTAAAAAATATGATATATAAATAATTTTAGAAGGTAAAA
This sequence comes from Diploptera punctata, assembly GCA_030220185.1. Taxonomy (NCBI): domain Eukaryota; kingdom Metazoa; phylum Arthropoda; class Insecta; order Blattodea; family Blaberidae; genus Diploptera; species Diploptera punctata. The sequence continues at coordinate 20,915 of JASPKZ010001827.1, forward strand.
TATGCCACACTTAATGAAATGGAGAAGGACCGATATTTAGAAATGTAATTGTCATTGGAAGCTTGGACGATAAGCCTAGATAAAATAAACATTGTTAGAATGAACATACAAAAGCACTCGCCCAACTCCTCTCATCATGTCACTAGTTGTTGTGCTGGTTATATGAGTGAAGAACACTAATGGATAACCAAGTATTACTATTCTCATCAGAAAACATCACATTTCTTTTTGGAATTCGTTATACGCATTCAGTACTTGTTTTCTTCTTTTTCCATGGTGCGATAGGCCTTGAAGGCCCTTGGCGTACTAGTCAGCTGACGGCCTCACATCCAAACATGTAAATCGCATAAGCAAGCGAACATGCAGCCAGTGTATGGGTGACATGTGGTTAGCATGTCGGGTCCCACAGCTGTTATAACTGGAATTCTCAACCTACAGATGCTACTTAATGCCTCACGATGCTGAGTGCACGGTCCCATACTGGACGAAATTCCAAAACAAAATTTCTCACCCCATCGGGGACTCCAACCAGCCCAAGTCCCTGGCTATTCACCAGGGTATCTTACCTTAAACCGCTCGGCGGGGCTGTTTACTTGTGTTGAAACATCTGATAATGGACACTAGTGGGGCCTATAAGGAGCGAGAGTCAAGAATATTCTCAATAAAAATTCTAATAAAATATTTCTCTATAATACACAACAAGTGTGAAGCTAAAATTATTACGCTCAATATGGGCCTATTTTAAATACAAATATAACCTAAAGTAAACTAATCAAATGCAATTTCCAAGCGCAGTTGCTCCAAACATAAGGTAGTCATTATGCCAATTGATATCAGACTGTAACCTATAATTCAAGCATCAAATCTACGTAATTTAACAATTTAACTTTTAAAAGGACGTAAAGCTATGATCTATATATTTGTTTATCTGGTTGGACGAGCCAGCAGTCCAGTACCAGCTGTACCTCTTCCGGTTGTAATGTAAACAAACCAGATGTATGACAGCATTTCCATTCGTCGAAGAGTGGTTTTTACTTTACGCACGTGTTTAATTAAATGAGAAAACAGTAACATTAATGTACACTACAGTTTATCAGATAATCTGGTGCCCCATAAGGATAAGTTTACAATTCTGTTTGAAATATGACTAATGTAAGTTTTCATAGTATATACAGACATTTTTTAAAATAAATTTAAATATTCCTTCAACTTAAGGGATTTATCGCATTTTTTAAAAATAAATCATTCACATACTACAATTTTAAATTGGCGCTTTTCTTTCTTTCTACTTTTATTATTTCAATTCGTGCAGTTGGATTCCTGGCATAGAATCGCCTAATGATTCTCAAAATGGGGCCATTTTCATGAAACTAATTAGAGGTGATCGTTGGTTTGGTAATGATACTGGACATTAAAAATAATGATACTTCCATTTTCCTAACTTAATAATTTACTTAACTGATAAGATGCACAAGACAAAAAGAATAAAATTGAGGTTAGGGTGAGTTACTTCTTACAGAAAGACTCGGACACTTGGAAGTCAAAAACAAACTGGGAAGTAAAGTTAGTTAAACAATTCTGTAATTATAATACATAAACAATATTTAGTTAAAACTTTCATCAGGATATATTCTAGGGAAGTCCCGCGCCGTTAAGGCAATATGCCTTAATACAGAGTCACGGGGCTAGCGCTGATTCGGGTACCCATGGGAGGAGACATTTTCTCATGGAATTTCGATCAGTATGGAACCGGTGACCACCCAACATCGTGGGGAATTTGGGTAGCTACAATAAGTAGCAACTTCCTGTTGAAAAAAAAAATATATAACGGCTGTGCGACCCTACATTAGAGCACTTTTAACCTCTACACCAGGCTCGATCATTGTGATTAACACATGTTGATGTGAGACCAGCAGCCGGCTGGTAGGCTAAGGGCCTGAATTGAAAGCCTACAGTAAAGAAGACATATAACTCAATATGCTTTTAGTATATGTTGATCCTATAGGCGATAGCGAGGCACAATGCACTGAGTAACATCAATATATGGTCACACGTAGAACTACATATACTGGAAATGGACAGTAATAAATTGTGGAGATTCTGAAGAAGTGACTGAATTCAAATTTCTAGGAACAATAATAATTACAAATACGCAAATAATGGAAAAACTACACTTAAACAAGCGTGAAATATTTTTGAAGTCCTATAGAGCAACAGTGCGCATGCGCCACAGTCTATAGAGCCAGCGATAACCCACAATCGAACCACATATCGATTATCATCCTCGATTACTATCCGTCGGTATGAAATTTAAATGACCAATATTTGCAATAAATCCCCAAATCTATGTTAAGAAATATATTAATAATATTAAATTACCAAACGTTTAATAAAAATGGGTGTACACTTACTTATCACTTCCTAACGCTGATGCAACTAGCGATAACCCAAACAGATATAGAAAAATCATAGACTAAGGAATATACTCTGTGGAGAAAATAGCAGTTAGCATCACAATATTGTCTAACAGTGTCATAATACTGTGATTTACGTATTATAAATAAATACTTCAAATTTCTAATAATGTTATAAAAATTGTATGAAAAAGTTAAAAAATTATATAATTTAGTAAATACAGAAGAAGAGCTATAGTTTACAACAATATAACTGAAAAATCAAGCGCTGGTAGAACTGCAGTTGAGTCCTAATAACTACAAACAGGAATGAGATGCACTAAGAAATTAAATATAAGCTCAATTCTGGGAAAGCATGTTATTACGCATTGCAGGAACTCTTGCCATTCCACCCTCTCTAAAAAAACATACAAATATATAAAACGGTTATGCTTCCTGTTATATTGTATGTATGCGGAACTTGGATGTCGCATTAAGGGAGAAAAAAATATTACGAGTATCTGAAAAGAAAGTTCTTACGAAAAATTTTGTACCAAAGAGAGATGAACACAGGACATGTGGCATGAAGGGGATCAAAGAGGGACGTAGAAACTCTGTGGAAAACAAGAGGGAAAGCGCCCAGTAGGTAGACGACAGAATAACATTAAACCGAAGTAAATTATACAGGGGATGATTGCAAAGCATTATCTGAAAAAAGGGATGTATGTCCATAACCTTCAGGTTCAATAATGACACTATTGGTTATCAGTTTAACAGTAAAAGGTGATTGTGTGACAGGAATGTTCAGGTACTGTTATTGAGAATACAGTTCACATGTGTGGTAACTTACCTTCTCCATTCAGGCTCGAGTCTAAACATGTTCATATTTGTTATGCTTCATACTTACACACGCGCACTTGCATTACTTTACAACGAGACGGTAAAAGTTCGATTACTTACAAGGTTCACGTAGGATGCACTGAGAACACTATCGTCATTAATGTTCATCTGTTAAAAATATAAATATCTATAACTTTTAGAATAATGTATTAATGCAGTAATTGATGTTATTAAATTTATCAAAATGGCTAATTACATGTCAGTAACCGCACACGTTCTGAACTGAGGCACGCTGGGAAGATGTAACTCGATGCGCCACCTATAAAAACATTATTACCAACATGATTTGTCCGGCGCGAGCGAAATCGCTAAATTTTTATTGAAATAGGAATCTATTTAGCGGTTGAATCATAGTGGTATAGTAAATATTATGTAGCTTATTCTTCAATATATGTCTATTTGCTAAAAGTATTAGGCTATTCTGTGTCAGGTTTCCACATGTGAATGATGTAACAGAACAAGTGACTGCTAGCTTCATGTTAGTCAACATCAAACGAATGTTTATTATATTTATACAAAGAAATCTTCTTCACTTGTGCATTGTTACTTTTTTCTATATTAGTGTCAATTAAGTTTTGTATAGTTGATAGGCGAAAATTTCTATGACATGTCACATTTTGACTCTCAATTTGAATTTCGAGTAATTAAATAAAATGTATATAGGTCTTGTGACATTTAACATAGACTCGATTCTGGAATTACATTACAGGACTCTAGACGTCGCTAACTCACTCACTACCCGGATACATACCTATCCAGAGCTAATGCTTTCCAATCATCCGCTGTATAATGTACTTCCCTCAAATCATAGTTAAGGTTATTCTTCCACCTCATTCTTAGTCTCAATACTGGACGCTATATCTCTGATTTTCATACAAGCAGATCCCGAATAGCACTAAGTAACTAACATTTTTGCAGTATCGAACCCGTAGGTTCATGGCCTCATGTACATAAGTTCTCCATACATCACTTTCCTGAACTAATGTTTTCGAATCATCCTCCATGCAATCCACCTCCTTCTAATCATGCTTAACCTCTCACCTCATTCTTGATCTACCAACTGGGCGTTTTCCTACAAGAAGTATCCATGCTCCTCTTTCACTCCTTATTCGCACCACATATTTATCGCAGTCTACTTAACCGTTCTTACTACATCTGATGTCTTTATAAAGATCCTGTAGCTCACTGTCATGTAGTTTCTCCATTCATCTGTTTGAAGTAAAAAATATTTGAAAACTTTATGATCAATACTGATAGTATTTTCTCCTCCCTTACATATTATGATGATCATCTTTGACAAGCCTCGTGGTCTCAGCGTTTCTGACTACAGTTCATAATGTCCCGGGTTCGATTCCTGGTCAAATAATGGGATCTTTCCTTAAAGGGAATTATTCCTGTGGTTGCCCAGGGTCTGGAATTTAGGTTAAGTTTAGGTTAAGAACTCTCCTGGCGCTTCATTATCATTTATCACCTACCATATCGTAACTCCGCCTTCCTGGTGCCCCAACTTAGGAAATGGATTACAATTCCGCCAATGCCAGGGGACAAAACAATAAATGTCATAAAAGAAAACCTGGTGGCATTAGAAAAAAATTATAATCATCGTATATTAACTACTTTCTTTAAGGAGACTACAAAAATATATTAAATAGTTCTGTATTAACAGATGACGTACTTGTTAAAGGCAGCTCAGAGCGTCACTGCAGATCAAATGTCGCTTTAATCAAAAATAAAAGAGTCGTAATGACTGTTAAATTATTCCAATGAAATTGTACCTATAATGATCTTCCTTTGTGTTATTGTTGTTTCGGAGGTGGTACGTACAGAAAGACGTTAAACACACTTTTATAATAATCTTAAGAGTGTAATAAATTACAATGAATCAATTGAGAAACTCAGTTTCTCATACCAACTTGCTTATTTAAATGTGTCGGAAAACATGAAACTAATCAACTTCTTATCAGTTGAGTAAACTGATAATTCAGACTGATAAAACTTGAGAACTGTTTAAAAAATATACCAGTGTAAAATAGTAGTTAGCAGCGTCTAGGAGTGTAACTACATATAATAAGCAGTGTATTGTATAAGTTAGTAGATACCGATGCAAGTAGGTAACACTCTATACATTTAAAAGTAATACAACAAAGTTATCTTGAAAATAATTTTCGAAAATTTGCATTAAGAAGTTTTCTTGCTTAATGGAATTTTGTTCATTATTAAATTATGTTGACATTTTGATAACTTTCGCTAAATAATAATACTACAGAACAACAATGCAACAGATCTACTAAGTTTCGGCTCTACATATGGCCGTCTTTGCCACAAGAACATGCATCTGGCACTCATTTCCGTTAGGAGCTGAGTCGACACCCCGGCCGCGATGCCGCCAGAAGGTTTGGTCCAGCTAAAAATCCTAACCCAATCGAGGCTCGAAACCACGACCTTCCGGCTTGTAGCATGATTGTTCAAACAAGAACGCTATGGCATGTACCATTAAAATTGCTTCAAATAATGGATATAATATTTTTACTGGATCAGAATTAATGAAGAAGCAAATTAAAATGGAAATACAGGGAACATGTTGATTTATTGAGCTACAAGGAAGGTAAAATTATCTCATTTATGTGCTGGTACATACATCTATAAATTATACAGGGCCTAAATATGTGGATGTGTATAAAAAGTTTAGAAAATAGTAGCTTCGTAATAGTTTAGTGTCTTTTTTCATATTTTTAACAATTTGTTATTATGATTTCATATTTTGGTATAATTTTTGCGATATAATTTCTCGCTCTAGTCACCAGTAACTATATAATTTCTTTTTCATTTCTCAGTCAGCGTTTGAGATTATTTCAAAGCAGAAGCAAAGTTATTTACGAACAAAAATTCTGATTTTCTGTAATGTCACGTATTACCCTCATTGTGTTGTACCTGTGCCAGTTGGATACTTACAAAAAGATACTGAAGAGTATAAGAAAAAAAGGATATTTAGCATATTTTGATGTTCATCATCATCATCATAGTACATTCACGAATTTAGGCCATTTGTTGACCTGTTTCGGCCTCAAGAGAAACACCATCCAGAAGTCTTTTGAGTGGACGTCCTGGTCTTCTTCTTCTTGCAGGTTGATATATTAACATTAGTTTGGATATTCTGTGATCTTCCATTCGATGAACATGTTGTATCCATCTTGACTTATAATCAGAAATTTTGTTTTCTAAAGATTCCATGTGTAATACTTCTAAGATGTCTTCATTTTTTTGTGATCTAGTAGTGTGTATCCTGCAGTCCTCCGAAGATATCTCATTTCAGCAGATCTAAGTCTCTGTATATCCTTCTGTTTCAACGTCCATACTTCGCTACCATACAAAAGAGTTGGAAGAGCCAGTGTTTTATACACTTTCAGTCTTGAATGCTTTTGGACTAACTGTGGCTTGAAGATAGAATTTATTAACCCTAAAATTCTTAAAAATTTAGATATTTTTGCATTTACATCCTTTTCTTCTTCATATGAGATATTGCATCCTAGATATGTAAAATTATTCATCTGCTCCAAAATTTATTGTCCAGTACAATTTTACTTCTGACAGGATCTACACCTTGAAATGCCATAATTTTTGTTTTTTCTGTAGATATCTTTAATCCATATTCTTCTGTAATTTTGTTAAGTTCATACAGACCTTTCTGTAGATTATCTTCGGAATTTGCTATTATTATTTGGTCATCTGCAAACAATAGGGTGTTTAATTTTCTATTTTCTGATATTCTTATTCCAAATTTATATGTTTTGTTCCAGCAACATATTACTTCATTGATATAAATTGCAAAGAGTGTTGGGGATAGGGGGCAGCCTTGTCTCACACCACGATTTATAATTCCTTCTTCAGAAAATCTGTTATTTAATTTAATCTTTATGGTGTTGTCTTTGTAAATATTTTGATGTTAAACCTTGATAAACCATGTTGTGCAAAATTTGTGTGTGCGACATATATTATGAATATAGATGGATGGTAAGAAAAAAAGTTGAGGTTTTGTTGAACCTGAAGATCACGTTATTTTTGTTTCTGTAAAGAGCATACACTTCCACGTTATATCCCAGTTTGAAAGCTCCCGTTCTACCTCACATTGCAAGTGCGTTTTATTAATATAACTTAAAGTTTTATAGTTCATTTCATACACTAGAATTTTATACTGTGGTGTTAAAACATGTTTTTATAAATAATTTGATGTTATTGAAATTCTTGTTTAAATTTGGGAGTTTTCCGTTTTTATTTTCTAAAGATTACAGAAAACAGTGCACGATACAGAAAATCTGAATACATCCATCCATAGTAATTCTGCCCGAAGGCAGGTCCTTCACTGCAATCATAGCATTTTCATGCTATGCTTGCAGCTTAATCTGAATACAGACTTGGATTTTGTATCCCTCTATACCTGAGCAGTCATTTCAGGTTTATTGTCTTCTTAAATTATATACATTTTTTAAACAATGAACTATGCCATTTTTAGGTTTTTTTTACTTATTTTCAAAATTGCAAAAAGAAAAAAAACTGATATGATTGAAAAAATCTGAACACAGACATTGGTTGAGGACCGTCTACTTAACAAGAATCCTTAATATTTCCCCTTGAGGCAGAAACAAAAAATTGAACTGCATATCATTGCAATTCATTTAATTATGCTTGTATCAACCTGTTATTACGTGAGGCGCTAGTGTTTGTTTATTATGATTCCAAGAACTAGATGACCACATCAATAGGATGGATAACAATAGAATTCCGAAACAGTATCTTCATTAGAAACCAATAGGACGAAGAAATGTTGGAAGACCAAGTAAAAGATGGACAGCATGAGATCGGAACAGACCTTAAAGGTCTAATCCTTGATGCTGATGATGATGTTGCTGAGATTCAGGCGCCTTCACTATGACAACAGATCGTTACCCAAGTGAGCTCTATGCACTTTTTAAGGCTGATTGTGTTTAATTTAAAAAAGAACAGAGAATTTAATTTAGGGACTTAAATTTATTTTATAAATGCCTTTGAGAGAGTAAATCGTTACAAACTAAGGAAGATGATATAAAACAAGTTGAGACAGTTACATTACTTGTAGCATATAAACAACATCATCTTCAATATTCAGTAACACTAAATGGACGGCGTTATTCAACAACCGGGTATGCTCCATCATCTAAATTCCGAGAAAAATAAGTTTAAAGTTTTTTTTAACTCTAGCAAGAGCTATTTAATTATTTGTGACTTGATAATCACTTATATGATAATACAGTATATACTGATTGGTACGGTGTCAGTAAAAACAGTTTATATTTATTCTAACGGTCAATATTTCAATACTACATTTAGATGTAATGAGAATGATGTGATAATCGTTCTGCATCAATCAGTTAAGCGCCACAAGGTGGCGTTTACACTGTCGATGCGTATTAGTATGGGATATTTTATTATGCATCAATCAGCCAAGCGCCTAGGGAATACGTATGCACTGCTGATGTAAAATAATATATCACAATGTTAGTAGTGTTTGTTTACAGTTATTATGGGAGAATAACATTAACTGTGATTTAAGGGAAGTAGATTATACAGAGTTGATTAGAAAGCATTAGCTCAGGATAGGGATGTATGGAGAGCTTATGTCCGCGCGGCCATGAACCTACGGGTTCGATAGTGCCAGCGAGTGAGTGAGAGTGAGTGTGAGTGAGTTAAGGCAGGAAAAAAAAATAGGAGTATTTATGAATAAAGTTGTTAGAAACATTTTTGAAACAAAGAGAGACCAACAGACAGATGAATGAAGAAGACTATATGACAGTGAACTGCATTATCTTTATGCAAAACCAGATATAATAAAAACAGTAAAATCTTAAATTTCATAGACTGGAGTGGGCAGGACATGTAGCACAAATGGGGAATGAAATAAGAACATAAAAACTCATTATAGGAAAACGAGAGGAAAGCGTCCAGTAGGTAGGCCAAGAATAAACTGGGAGAATGATATTAACTATGATTTTAGGAAGGTAAATTATAAAGTGTATGATTGAAATAGGGATGTTTGGAGAGCTTATGCCCATGTGGCCTTGAACCTACTGATTCGAAATTGCAAGAGAACCGGGCTAAGTAAATCTATTCTATTCTGTTTTAGTTATCAAGTTCGCAACATAGGTATGAACTTAAAAATGTATTTATGTATTTTTAATAAGCACATACTGAGAAATAGAATTTTCAAATTGTGTTAGTGCGTATATATTGGTTGGTGTTGAAGGTTCTGCAAATAGACCTAGGCTCTACCTCACAGGGAGCGGATTTTTAGGTTCTAAAAGTTAAGACTGCAAGATAGTATAGTGATAAAATTAATGTAGAAACTGCAGAAATGAAGTTCTTAGCAGGTGTGCGAATTTTGGACAACAGAAAAAGATGTGAAGATATTAGAAAAGACGTAAATATGTTTAATTTAACAAATAGAATTGACAACATGAGAAACAACTGGTATGAACATGTTAAAAGAATGCCTACAGATAGAATGCCTCAGCTGATATTAAAGTACAAAACAACAGGACGTAGAAGTGATGGACCCCATTTACTAGATGGGAAGATTCATTAAATCCCACACGATATGAAAACAGGTCAAAAGCCCTAATTTCAAGAAGTAGAAAGAAAATAAGTATTTATACAGTATTCATTCAGCTGATTTTTAAAATAATATAACTTACAAAAATATTTCTCGATAAACTAAATAGAACATTATTCATTTATAATTTAAAAATAAGCTGCTTAATATAAATGTAATATTGCTAGATAACACACAAACATTATTGAGAAACCATTTTGTCAGTTATATTTTAAAAAATCTGTTGATTGGATATAAATTAATTTTATCACTATACTATGTTGCAATATTAACTTTTAGAAACTAAAACTCCGCTCCCTGTGATGCCTCTATTAGTTCCGGGGGTTCATGGCAGCGTAGGCCTAGTTATACTGTAAGAGTATGTTCAAAATGTTGATAGCCCGATGCCACCCGCAAGTTTTCAGATACACAAACAAGTAATTATTTAAATTTGATACATTGTTCACTTTATTTAAAACATTAGTTAACGTTTTAAATGAGGGTTTAGAAAGAGATCTTCATATTCAAAATTTGTAGGATTTTCATCCTGTTTATTTCCTAAACCGTATGTATCATTCTCGAGGGAAGGATTCTTACGACTCATGCGCAGAGCGAGGCTTCGAGATACTTGCAGCACAAAATACAATGTTTGCACGATAGTGCGTTTTGTTCTACTTACAGCAGGGGCAACCATAATTGAAAGTTCAACTTCCTATATTTCAGGATTGCCAACCTAAATAACTATACTGTAATATTACATTTACACCCACGAGCAGGAAGTAAACTCACTGCCCTCTATGAATACTACGTACAATCTATATACAAAAACTGTCCAAAAGGTAGTGTTAATATACATTATATGAAACAAATCACTGCATTTTAAATGAACTGAACTTTATTTGACACAATAAATACGTACTTGCGGCCATTTTATCAATAATATTGGTCTCACGGCCTCCTGTACTTTCAACTAATAAACACTGCCCACACTGTTAACGTTACTCAATTGTTTATAACGAACGCAAATATTTCCAACAAAGATATTATTATTTTACTACTATTTATTATTTTGAAAACACCATCGCGCAAAAAATAATGTACAACGCACGTTTGTGAAGTGTTTTACAGAATCTCAGAAATTAAAAATCTCGTTATCACTCAGTTTTTAAACATTATCCTCGATTCTGTTAATACCACTTCCCAACCTTGTATCATAATATACTATTTCACATGTTCCATTCCTAATCCTGATGATTGCATTTATATCTTACAAACGATGGCTCTGTGTATAAAAGGTGAAAAATATGTCCAAACCAAATGAAATTTCCACAAAACTAATTTACAGAAATTTAGTAATCCACATCTACTTGGAAAATTTCTACAATGAAAAACACAGAAGGAAAATAATTAATTCAAACGTTTTATTTACCACTAACACTATCGACTCTTGTGGTCCATTGTAGCGCAGATATAAGCTCTCCATACATCTATATCCTGAGATCATATTTTCCAATCATTCCCTGTGTAATTTACATCCTTCAGATGCTATTATCCCACCCCGTCCTTGGTCTTCCTACTGAATGGTTTCTACTTTGTGTTTCCTACAATAAGTATTCATTTTTATAACGTTCCAAATGTCCTGCCCATCGGAGCCTATGAAACTTAGCTCCTCATATTATATCTGGTTTTCTATCAAGATCATGGAGTTCACTCCATTCACCTGTCTACATGTCTCTGTTAGGTCAATATGAACTTTATTCACAAATACCCACATTTTCTTATGTCTTAAAGTAAGAGATCTGTTTCGCATCATTTTAATTTATAACCTGAAGAATCGCCATTTTATAAGTTATTAATTTAACAAGTTTGAGAGAATTTCAGATGACAAGATTCTCCATCATGTATAATAATACAGCCTATACCCAGAGATGATCCTATGCATAATTTATTTCCGTTTGTTACTGTTGCAAGTTATTTGAATTCAGACACTGCATTAAAATGTCCATAATTAGCTATTGATATTTTGTACATATAGAAAGAAGATTACCACAATAATTGTGAAAATGTACTAATCAGTTATAAACGTTTATCTTTCTAGGAAACTACATGTGAAAATAAATTTGATGCAATGAAGAAACACAAGATGGTGAGATTGAAAACAATAGTACATTGAAGTCATTCAAATGATCTCAGCATTATGAGTGTGTAAAATAAGTTATATGAGGAGGGAAAACTGTTTGGTAAAAATATTGTAGCCTGGATGGATGCAACAAAATGGGTGATTTCATTCGCAATACATAAGTTGATTGCATTAACTTTATGGTGAAAACAGGTCATTTTATATAAATTTAAATATAAAATAATTTAATATGCATATATTTATTTACATGCAGAACCACTGCTCAAGAAAACACAACTTCAAACAAAATCACATACATGTTGTTTCTACATTTAATTCAACATTTCTTCATGATGGAAAAAAAGTATTACATGGGAATTAATTCTGTGTGCAGCTACAAATCTCTGCCATTTTACACGCTTTATATTAGCTTGACCTGTATCTATCTATCTATCTATCTATCTATCTATCTATCTATGTAACTGAATCTTTCATCGCGTTTTTCACCCACTTAAAATAATTGGATCGACTTGAAATTTTGCATACTTGTAAAGGACCCGTGACAATACAATAATTTCATATTTATTTTCTAAAATCCTGGCCAGAATCATCAGAAAATCAAAAAAAGTGTTTTTGTATTTATGTAACGGAATTTTTGAACCCGATTTTCACCCACTTACAAACATAGCCTAGACTTGAAACTTTGTATACTTGTAAAGGACCCGTGACAATATAATAATTTCATATTCATTTTCTAAAATCCTGGCCAGAATCATCAGAAAATAAAGAAAAGTGTTTTTGTATTTATGTAACGGAATTTTTGAACCCGATTTTCACCCACTTAGAGACATTGGACCGACTTGAAACTTTGTATACTTGTAAAGAACCCGTGACAATACAATAATTTCATATTTATTTCTAAAATCCTGGCCAGAATCATCATAAAATCAAAAAAAGTGTTTTTGTATTATGTAACGGAATCTTTGAACACGATTTTCACCCACTTAGAAGCATTGGATCGACTTGCAACTTTGTATACTTGTAAAGGACCCGTGACACTATAATAATTTCATATTTTATTTCTAAATTTCTGGCCAGAATCATCAGAAAATCAAAAACATTAAAACTGGTATAATAGGTTACGAAATTGTCGACTTTTTAGTCAATCGTTGTCAGAGCTCAGTTGGTAGAGCGGTGAACTAGTGGTATATAGTTTCAGTAATCCATAGGTTTCTGGTTCGAATCCGGCTGGGGAGGATTTTTTTTTTTAGAAGAGTAATAATTTCAGCTCATACTACAATAGTATGGAATTTAAATATATTTATATTCTTATTTTATTCTGTAAAATATTAAAACTAAAAAATAAAAAATAAATAATAGTTTTAAAAAACTAAAAACAGCACGCTTTATTAGAAAACCGAACTCAAAAATGAAAAATAATTTTAATTTCCAACACGCTTGGGATAAATATAAGTGGTCAACAAAAAAATCTTCTCCAACACATATAGAATAAAACTAGAATTATCAACAAAAAGAAAATAATTGACCATCAAAAGCGTGGGGTGCCTTTTATGATTTTTACATGTTCTTCTTAGAGACTTTACTTTTACCAATATCTGTTTATTATCAAATATATTAATTGATATAGAGCACCCCACGCTTTTGATGGTTAAAATTATTTTCTTTTGTTGATAATTCTAGTTTTATTCTATATGTGTTGGAGAAGATTTTTTTGTTGACCACTTTAAATTATCCCAAGCGTGTTGGAAATTAAAATTATTTTTTCATTTTTGAGTTCGGTTTTCTAATAAAGCGTGCTGTTTTAGTTTTTTAAAACTATTATTTATTTCTTTCACTTGGAATCATTTACCCTTGAGGAGAATTGATAGGCGCAAAAAAACAATGTAGTACAGCACCTTCATTCTCGCTTTGTCATACTGTGATACTTAAAAGTGAGAGTTTCCTTTAGAAATGCAATATAAAGATGTAAATAGAGAAAAATAAGCAGATACTATTTGGCGTAAGAATTGGGTGAAGTCGTTGTTAAGGTATCTGGATCTCTGAGCGCTGTGCTGACGTGATGCCTTTCTTGTTTTTTAGGTTAATGGAACATTTAGGATGAATTCAAGAAACAAGAATGCGGAAACTCTCCTTGGGACTGGTAGAACACCAGATTCGTCAGGTAAATAGACAGTCCATGAGGGTGTAACCGGACAGCCTTGAAGACCCGAAGGCGTACCATAAATATCGGGTAAACCCAACTATGGCCATATCTTGGCATCTGGTTCAACATTGTTTATCTGGGCAAGTGTGAATGTACCATTTTTATAAATACTCCTTTAACACATTGGTGACCGACAGCTGTGCGATCCACCCACCCTTGCTAGACCGGACCTTTTTCTCAGTGGCTGGACTTTTAAATTTTATATCGCGCTAGCATAGTGCGATTTTTACAGCCATATATACATTCAATAACAAGAATATTTAAGCAATTCTTTACTTGTGAACTGACCAGACATTCTAGTAGAAATTGAGGGTGTGATAGCGTTGGAAACATTCCAATTTATGTAAAGGCACAGTGAAGGAGCATATGTAGCGAGTTTCTTTTCTTGTGTTCACTGCAAATCGCAGCAACGTTTGGAGGGGTATTTTTTTTCTGTCCAGTCACAATTGGTAATTATTTATGTTCCTTCATGTCTCTGAAAGCCTCCCTGATGGGTCTTGACAATACAACTTTCGTGCTCTATTTCACTGTTTTTCTAAGAATGGAGTAATGTGATAGGTACTGGTCAGCCCTGTCTACGCCTTTTCACATACTTATTATATTTGAGTATTCAATAGAGCTATTTTTTACAACCTTTACCGACTCCCCCCCCACTCTTCTAGTTGCCTGATGTAATGTTGCTAACCATTCTTATGTTCTCTTTTATCTTTCCAGTGTTGGTAGCAAAACTTCACACTTACTGCAAAATATACTTTCTCCTGGTTTGAGTTTACTTCCTGCGTCCACAAATGATTTTGGAAAGCCCCTTGTTAAACCTTATTGTTCCACAAGCTATCGTCTTTCTTCGAGCAAATTTTCAGCTATAAAGTAAAGTGATCCCACAACAGGCCCGAAGGCCCTTGGGGTAGTAGGAGGTTAAGGCTCCCACATTTTCTAGACAATCGGCACTTTATGTCACCGGGTTGTCAGCCCTGCGTGACGGCCGCCTTTACCCCCAGAACAAGCGCCTGGTACTCATTTACGTTAGAGGCTGAGTCGACCCCAGGGCCATAGTGCCGCCAGAGGGTTTGGGTCAGTTTAAAAAATCCTGACCCCAACGGGACTTGAACCCTCGACCCTCCGGCTTGTAGCTCAGTGCCTTAACCACTACGCTACAATAGCCTCTCTATTATAATAATTATCCTGGTAGATCATGATTCCACAGAGATAAACTCGGCTCCAGAATGCAAAAATAGTGTTTCTTATTAGTTTTCCCCCCCCCTCTGCAACATATATTTCCAGGTTACATATTAGCTAGTAAACGCCTAACTATCTGCACTAAAATTCCATATTTCACCAGCCGTCTGTCAAGACACTGTAAACAAACCACCCTTTCTGTTAAGATTGAAATTTTATAAATGAAAAGAGAGCGGTATAAAAGCAACTCAAGTTTATTTCACAAAGAGAGAGAGAGGAGAGAGAGAGAGAGAGGAGAGAGGGAGGAGAGAGAGGAGAGAGGGAGAGAGAGAGAGAGAGGATAGAGAGAGAGAGAGAGAGAGAGAAGAGAGAGAAAGAACGAAATTGGATGCCTCCTTCAAAAGCGAAGAGGCATGGAAACATAAAAAACGTAAACTGGAAATCTTCGTGGCCGGTCGTCTAGCACGGGACAATTAAACACGGGAGGTCTCCGTGGTACAATCACCAATGTGTTAACTATTATTCCATGTTTTGTTATTGTATTTTGTTCAGTTTTATTTTAAAATTGTAATATGTACGGTATTTAGGTTTTTTGATTTTATTATAATTTCTGTATATATTATTATTATTATTATTATTATTTGTATTATTATTATTATTATTCCAATACAATTAAATGTATTTCAGGTGTGGAATGAAGTATAAATGGTGGTATGTAGACCGCAGGTTCCATGGAAAATCCAGGTAATTTATAATGACTTTGAGTAAGTTAATGTCATTTCATTTCTCATACAATTTGAAATTAAGTAGGTGCATTATTTTAATTTAAGATTCTGTGCAGATAATCACCCTGCACATTTTTTACCTCAGCCACAAGACTCTTTTGGACAAACCGTTGTGAAACTTTTGTTAATATAAGAATCGGGATATACCTTAACTACAACTTTCATCCAATTTTACGCCAAAGAATATCTACTATGTTAGGGTGATGATTTTTTTATTTACATTTGTAAATTGCATTTCCAGAAAACCTCCCATTTTGAAGTATCACAATTAAAGCAGATGTGCCATTTGGTGTACTACATTTGTATGAAGAAACCTATGAATTCTATTCAGTGTAAATTGATGTATAGCGACAAAAAAGATAAAATGACAGCTGTACTCAGAAATTAGTTCTCGTGTAATATTTTTTCTTCATTCAAGAATTTTTTCACTGAATATAAAAAAACACCTTTTTGTTTTTTATTTTAAGTTGTGTTTTCTTGAGCACATACACAATCTGCACTGTAACTGTTATGATTGTTTAATTATTAAGTTTATATTCAGTTTACATAATATTTTGCAAACGTAATTTTTCGTAAATTTTATACCATGGTTCTCTATTTTCCGTATTTATAACTCATAATATCTTTCTTTGGATTTTTTCAAAGATCAATTTTTTATTCTTTGCTTTGCAGAAGATAATTATTTTGGTAAAAATGTAAATAGTAATATAATGTACGGTTAAAAACTATAATATAGTTACCCTTGTAGGTCCGTCTCCTCAACTTAAGTTCTTTTAAAACTCTGTAGGCCCTTCGGGACTAGTCCCATCATCAGCAGAATGCATATAGGTCCCGTTCATGTTGACCCCTTGTTGAAGCACTGACTTGGTTGTGAGAATTTTGTACAGAGATTGTGTGGATTAGGTGTGTATTCATTGAGAATCAGGTTGCTGTTGATTTCTCTTAGGATTGCAACAGCAACCTGATTCTCAATGAATACACACCTAATCCACACAATCCTCTGTACAAAATTCGCACAACCAAGTCATTGCTTCAACAAGGGTCAACAAGAACGGACCTAATGCATTCTGCTGATGATGGGAACTAGTCCCGAAAGGCCTACGAGTTTTAAAAAAACTTAAGTTGAGGAGACGGACCTAAAGGTAACTATATTATAGTTTTAACCGTACATTATATTACTGTGAACTAATACCTCACAGAAAATCACCATGAATTTTACAAGTATCGAAAAATGTAAATATAACGTAAATTTATCCAACAAGAGTATGAAGTGGGCTGAAATTTGGTGTTGAAACAAGACAGCAAATGAAGAGAACTCCTGATATTTGTGGTCAGAACAGCAATCATGCTGATTACTATGTCGAGTAAATTGTATCCGAGTGAACTAGGGCCCTCCTGATTCTCGAGGGGGGATAAATATCGCAACCATCAGTGTTACTGGAGCATTCCTAATTTTCTACCTTTATTAACTTAAATATTCTTATCGATAAATTTTTCAATATAGTGAAACATGTTACAATATATTTATGATGTTCAATTACATTTCAGGTTGAAATCATGTGGAGCAACAAGAAACTATCTTTCATTATGTAAAAATTACGGAGAAGAACTTTGTATGTACTGTTTCATGGAATATGCTTTTTAGAGCCTACATTATGTCATATAGAAAGATTCCATTTAGGAACTACTATTGGCATAAATAATAATTAACTGGCGCTACTGATCCTACAGTTCATGGCCATGCTCACATATGCTCTCCACAGCAAACATTTCCGATCATTCTTGTATAATTTAATGTCATCATGGTTAGTATTATCTTCCCATCTCTTTCTTGGTCTGCACGCTGTTTTCTCAAGTTTCTGCTCCTCTTTCATTCCCAATTCGTGCCACATGTCCTGCCTATCGCAGTCTATGAGCCTTAACTGTTTCTTATTACATCTGGTTTTCCTATAAATATCAGGTAGCTCACTGTTATGTAGTCTTCTCCAATCACTCCCTCTCTTCATCTCTATATTGGTCTACAAATGTTCCTATGTTACTTTATTCTAAAATACTCATAAACTTTTCTCCTCATTAAAATTAGAATCTAAGTTTCACAACCATATAATATAAATGGACGAATAACAGTTTTATACAATTTTTTGTTTATTCTAGTGGCCAACAATTATATAATGTCCTAACATTCCATGTTCATAGAAACATGTCGCTGTGTTTGCGCCTTCAACACATGGATTCCATGAACTAATCCTGCCCGGAGAACCGAAGGGGGGACTCTTTTACCCCCAGTTTCTTGACGTTCGTATTTTTACAGCGAAAGATCATCACAATTTCGACCAATGTGCTTCCAATGCTTTAAATAATACTTTAACCACCATGGTGTGATAAATATCTCTTCTTTTTTTTTGTGGCAGAAACTTTGCAGTTTTTGAATACAACCACAAGATGGTGCTGAAGATGTCTCATCTTTGAACCTATTGCAACGTGTTTGTGCTCAACGACAAGTCAATGTGCTTGTGGCCTCCAGACCTAGTTACAAGCAGGTAAGTATGTATTGTGTATTGTAACCACTGTGTGGTAATAGTAAGTAACCATTTTCAATAATACAGACTGCATCAACTATTAACAGAAACTAAATAATAATAAAGTGTAAGTGTTGTTATTGAAGAATATCAGTTTACAATTTTTAGAACCTTTTTTGCAAATTCCAAAAAAATTCTCATGAAAAGGTTTCTGAAAAAAAAATAAAGATCCTCGCTGATCCTATCTAATAGACATAAAAAATAACCATGCTCAAAATTTACATTTATACTATATAATACCCAGCGTATTTGTTACATCTAAATAAATCAAATATTACAATTTAATTAAATTGTATGGTATAGACCAAACATGGCAGTTGTTAGTTTTTAATTTCGGATTTCAGATAAACTTCCACTTCTAAGTGTTGCATTTTGCTAATTTTTTAATAATACCTGCCTCGGATTATTTTAATAGGAGATACTGAGTTTCATTGTTAAATATCGAAATATTGTCATCGCTAGAGCAATTTTTAAATTTTCACATCATGTGAACTCCTACAGCTAATGGTTTTAGAGCGTCCACTTGTGAATCTAAGCCAACGAGGGACCCACTCAAACCCACACAAAAATTTTCACGAAAATCCGTCCAGTCGTTTAGGCAGTTTTTGATTTCGGATTTTAAGTAAACCGCCACTTCTAATTGTTGGATTTCGCTCATTTTTGATAACACCTATCTTCGTTTATTTCAAAAGGATATACCGAGTTCCGTTGTGAAACACTGAAAATTGTGATAGCTAGAGCAATTTTTAAATTTTCACTTCAGGTGAACTCCTAAACCTAACACTTTTAGTTGGTCCAATTCTGAATCTAAAACATCCAGGGACCACTCAAACACACATAAAACATTTCATCAAAGTTGGTTAAGTCGTTTAGGAGGAGTTCAGTGACATACACAAGTACAGAAGAATTATATACCGTATATATATATATATATATTATATATATATATATATATATATATAATCCCGTCCAGGCATTTATTTTTCTTATCATACCATATTAAGCTTGCATTGCTCAATGTTAAAGATTTAATTATAACATCGATAAAGCGTCACTGCTATAAAGTAAAATAAATATTCTCTTTAATTTGCTTACTTGATATAGTCAGCAACTAGATGGCAGTGAAGACAGTGTTCTCGCGACATCTAGTAATAATGGAGAGTATAATACATATATAAGAAAAATAAGTGTTTGAATTGGATTCGCCTGGTAGTGTAATGGATATCACGCTGAGGTACAGACTCAGAGATCCGGGTTCGAATCCCGTCCAGGCATTTATTTTTCTTATCATACCATATATATATATATATATATATATATATATATATTGCAGATTTTCGCGGATATAAATATGAATAATAAAGTTTTCTTGTGTTTTCCGCGTCTTGGATTCAAGTTCGGCCCCTAGCCACTGACTCCGACGTTTCGGCATGATCCCACATGCCATTATCAAGGAATGATAAGTTCGAGTCACAGGTTTAGGTCTTACATAATTAAACAAATAGAGTTTTCGCTGTGGTCCGTTTCCGAAGACGTACACCCTTCCTTCCTTCCTTCCTTTGTGTGACGGCAGTTGTTTTGCCGTCCAGTGTGCTGATTCCCGGAAATAATTTTTCCCTCGGCAGCAAAATTACTAATGGCTAACTGTAAGTGGCTTTCCTATTGTAACCTCTACCTAAACAGTGCTTTTCTAGGAATTTATTATGAGATATGGAAACGAAGTTGGTCTGACATGCGCTGTGTTATTATTTAGCGACATGTGCCACTGAAATTAACCCTTATGGAGGTAATTCTCCTGTGAATATATTCTTATGTACTGTACGCCATTGTGGTAGTTGTCCTATCGTGCGTACTATTGGATTATCATGTTCCAAAATGTTATTATACATTTTGGTAACTTGATCTTTCACAATAGCATCAAGATAGGGCAATTGCGCTGCTTCATGTAGCTCTGTTATTCTTGTATACATGGGTGCCGAAAATATAAATTTTAGACATCTGTTCTGAATGATTTGAACTTTCTTTTTATGTTGTTTGGCAAGAATACTCAGTGCTTCACAGCCGTACAGTAGCATGCTGCGGATTATTGTTACATATAATGTAATTTTAATCCGTCTAGCTAGCGTTTTGTCCCGGAAGAATGGATATAATATAGCTATAGCTGCATTTGATTTTTGTTTAACATCATTTACTTGAAGTTTGAAAGTTAATTTTCGGTCGAGATGTAGCCCGAGATACTTGACTGCAGTCTCATTGCATAGAATTTGTGCACCTATTGCGAGCTGTTTTGGTGGAGGTTTGGAATATTTGGAAAATAGGATTCATTTGGATTTGGATATGTTTAATTTGATATTCCAGAGACAGTACCAATCATAAATGACTGATAATGATCTCTGAAACGTTAGGATTATATGGTGCAACGAGCTGAGTTTGGTTTGTAAGTAAGAGCATGTATCATCGGCAAATGATGCAGCTTTTACTGAAGGAGGATTTAGAAGATCGGAGACGTAAAGGTTGTAAAGCATTGGGGATAGAACTGCTCCCTGTGGTACACCGGCTAGGATAGACTTGCGGTCAGATCTATGTCCATATATCGATAAAAAACATCCTGTTTGAAAGGAAAGTAGCTATAATTTTTATAAAATGTTGTGCCAAATTGAATTTCATTAGCTTCTATATTAATCAATTGATCCAGGTAGTATCAAAGGCCATCTCAATGTTTAGAAATATTGCTAGTGTGATCCTCCTGGCGTTGAACCCAGTGACGATCTCATCAAATAAGTCTCGTCAATTGTTGGGGGGGGGTACTGTGTGCATTCCGAAATCCAAATTGATAATCTGGTAATAAATATCGATTCTCAACTTCAGACTTTAATTGAGCCAAAATTAGTCTTTCGAACAGTTTTCCTGGAACTGGCAAGAGACTTATTGGTCGTAGGTTGTCAGGATTAGAATGGGCCTTACCAGCTTTTGGGAGCACAATGACTTTTGCCACTTTCCATGCGGTAGGGAAGTAGTTAAGTTTAAAACAAAACTTGATAACGGTAAGAAGTAGGATCAAGGCAATACGAGGTAAGTGCTTGATTGCTAGTTTTGGGATTTTATCAGCGCCTGGAGTGCAGGTGCTTCTTAGGGATTGGATGTGGAATCTTAGGTCTTTAAGGTGAAAAAAGCCCGAGAGTATCAAGTCGTCGTTTAAGCAATGAGTTAGATGTGCCAAAATAAACGATTTTGAAAGTTTTACACTTTACGTTGAAAAAAATTCGTACCATATTAAGGTGCTCCACAAATTAGACGCAGAAGATTACGCAACTCGTGAGGCTGCGTGTTATGATTTGATAGCGGCTGCACACAATGAGGACCTTATGGATCACATTCTGTTCAGTGATGAGGCAAAGTTAATGAACACAACACCCGAATATCGGGTACGAAACACACCGAAAGTGAATGTATGGCTTGGAATTACCAAGACCACATGTTCGCAGAACAGACAATTAATGGTAACAATTACCTCGACATGGTCAAGTTATTCCTCGATCACAGCTACACCAGAATGGCCTCTGGACTTCATTTCTTGGTGATTCATAAAGGGGAAGGTGTAAAAGACAAAGGTACGGGATCTCCAGGATCTTAGGACTCGAATTTGCAATGCAGTGACGGCTATTTAACCAGCTATGCTTCAAAACGTCTTTTGGGCTACTATCTAACGACTGGAACAATCCTTCGAAATGGACGCAGGCCATGATGTATACATACCTTGACAATAAACATACATAAAAGTCATCATTTCTTGGAAATGGCTCGAGACTTTATGACCACCCTGTTTGTTGGATGGGTGTGTAAAGAGAGATATCTCCATCCTATTTATATTTTTACACACAAAGAATGTAAAATTATGAATTACCATGAAACATACATTGTCACTGTAAGTTATTGCTCTGTTATCAATATTTTCTGTTTTTATGGCACAGAAAAAAAGTGTCACTCTTTCTAGCAAGAAAATTCATTTTTCATAATTTTGAAGACATCTTTCTTTACACTTACTCACTTACGTATATATGTGTGTGATATTACAATTACGTATATATGTGTGTGATATTAACAATCTAGCAGCTGTAATTTTTGTATTATCGGAACAAAACTCAACATATGTGCAAGTAATTTAAAAAGAATTAAGGTCGAGCTCATTAACTAGCAAAATTAGGGCATTAAGTATAGTAGCTCACCTCAAATGAAAATTTAAAAAGTAGTCTAGTGGTCGCCATTTCAAATTTTTCGCAACAAAGCTCAGTATACCTCATTGAAACAAAATGACGGCATTCTCCAAACAGCAATACAACGGGTGGTTTGTCTCAAACCCAATCACTCTAACAACCGCCATGTTTGTTTCGTCACAACATATACAATACAATTTAATTAACACTTAAATTGACAGTGTGTCCTACAAGATACATTAGTTTCATTTATTTAATGTTTTAAGAAAGTAATTGTTTGGACATTTAAAAAGAATGTAAAAGGAATGACTGAATCTCAAGATACAAGGAGGTAGACTACGAGAAAGATGGATTAACCAAATGAAGAAAAGTCTACAAGAGAAAGGATACGACTGCGAAGAACTAAAAAGAAACAAAGCATGTGAAGATAGAGATGGTTGGAGGTATATTTAGAATCGACCTTCTGAAACGAGTACACGACAAGAGGATGATGATGATGATAATGGAAAAATAAATCGGTAGAAATTATTTAAATTTACGTTAAAATTGTACAAGAATATGCAATAGATAATAACTTATAATTGTTTTCACTGCAGTTTGATACGTCTAAATAAGTTGGTTTAAGAAATTAAGTTTGTCCAATTTAAGGGTTGACATTACATTAAGTAAATTCAACTTGCAGAACAATTCGCTTATTTATGCAGTTCCTGCAGGATTGACTTTTTTTCTTTTCACTGCATAATTTTTGAAACCTATTTTCATCTATTATTGGATTGTTCATGCCTAATTCTTATAAAAATGGTTCTAGTTTGGAGCTCCGATCTGAGCATATATTTTTCTTTTCAGATATAATTTATCCATCATTGAGATGTATGAAATTAATGATAAGAGGCCGTACTGGCTTTATAATGTAATGTAAAATTCACATTTAAAAGACTTCTTGATAAGAAGCCACCATTTTAAGATAGAAGCATTTTGGTGCGCGGGATTTAACAGCGTAAATAAGAGAAACATTTGCATTTAAATTGGAGTTTCTCAGGTAGCTCAGTTGGTAGAGCATTCGAGTAGAATGGGAAGGGTCTTGGGTTCAAACCCCAGTCTGAGCCTATATTTTTTCCTTCAAATATAAAACAAAGTTTAACTGAAGAATGAATATAACCTCAACACAATAATTAAAACCAACAAAAAATATAAAATTTAAGAAGACATATCAGGAATATACCAGATTAAATGCAGGGATTGTGACAAAATTTACATAGGAAAAACAACAAAAAAAAACAGAAATTTGAAAACAAGGATCGAAGAACATCTTAGAAATGTCAAAAATAGTGAAGTGGAAAAATCAGCAGTAGGAGCTCATGCTTGGGAGCCGAAGGGGCAATATGTGGTCTCAGGTGTGTGCACAATAATAAAACCTCAGACACGCTATTTATTCCTGCCCAGCACAATGCACCACGTCCTCGTCGTTGCTCCTGGTTAATACTAAGAACTGCAGTGGCGAAAAGGCGAGTTCCCAACACTTAAAAATTGGGACGTACCAGCTAAGGGAGGAAACCCCAACAGAAAATCATCGACCCCCCAGGATTGCTAGAGGTTGGGCGTGGGGCTGACATCTCTACCTCGTAAAACCAAATATGTTCAGAAACCCAACATGCCTCGGAATGATGGTCTACAACAACGACTAAAACAAACGAATTGGCACTAGGAATGTTAGAACCCTTTATAAACCTGGAAGCCTAAAATCTATTTTACAGCAATTACACCAATATAATATACAAATAACAGCTATACAAGAAACAAAGTGTATGGTAATGACATATATGATACCAAAACACACACTATATTCCAGAGCGGGAAGTAAGCTGGAAAAAGAGAATTTGGAGTGTCATTTATTGTAACTAAATCTATGAGCAAAATGTATTAGCATTTAAACCTATTAATGAACGAATATGTTTTTCGCCTAGAAACTAAATTCTTAAATTTATCAATCATCAATACCCATTCGCCCACAGAGTAGAATATGAAAGAACAATTTTATCATAACTTAGAAAGAACCTATGATAGTTTTAACATCGAACGATATTAAAATCATATTAGGGGATTTAAATGCCAAAGTAGGACAAGAGATAATATATAAAGGTACAATAGTTTGCATACAACATCCAATGATAATAGCCAAAGAATCATACATTTTGCAGCCAGTAAGAATATGGTAATCAGCTCCACCTGTTTTCCTAGGGAAAATATACACAAAGAGACCTGGAGATCCCCTGATGGATTAACAGCTAATCAGATTGACCACACATTAATAGACAAGAGGAATGCCTCAAGTATAATTGATGTTAGAACACATCGTGGGGCAATAACAAACTCTCACCACTATTTGTTAAAACAGTATATAGAGGGTAAAATAAATACATGGAAAAATGAACAAAAACTCAAGAAACAAAAAATAAATATCGATAAATTTAAAAAACCTGGACATCTATCAAAAAATGTTGAGAAACGTCCAATGTTTTGAGAAAAATAATTTATGATCAATGAGTTTGAAACTCAGCAAGCAATACAATATGAAAAAGTGAGTAATCCTCCAGATTGTAGCGCACCGCCCTAGCTATGTTATAACAAATTGGTTTATTTTACCTGATGCAGTTAGAACTATAAGGTCTTCTCCTCTACTTCTCCAGGGTTAAATTACACAGATGTTAAATAAATTATAAATAGCACATAATAGGCCTTGGATAGTATACATCTGACAAGGAAAGTACAAAATATTTTAAAATAACAATAATAATTAATAATAATACCGTGCCTGTTAGCTTACATGGGGGTTTGGTTCTGAATTAAGTAAGGGCTAGACTTAACCTCATGTAAGACACTAGGATGGGGGTCCACAACCCCGACACGGCGCGTCCCAATGGCTGATAGGGAAAGTACCTGTAGATATACAGGACAGGTGCGAATAAGGCCTTCCCACATAAGCACTCGCGGATCAACTGAGGAGGTCAACGGATTTTTTCCCAACGGCAGAGACGGCAGACGAACCGGTTCTGGAACTAACCACTCCAGTCCTATGAAACTGGATATCTGTCCAAACGTTGTGATAACCAAGTACTATGGAAGCGTGAAAGGAAACAATTTTTTACCCCTGGAGGTAACCAATCCACTGCTGTACCAACAATACAACCAGGCTGTCCGATTCTGGGGAGTCTGGCCAAACACGCAAACAGAGGGTATCGGAGGACCTCTGGTCAACTTCGCCCAAAAAACAAAACCTTTTTCAGAACGTTAAACATAAATTCC
This sequence comes from Diploptera punctata, assembly GCA_030220185.1. Classification (NCBI taxonomy): domain Eukaryota; kingdom Metazoa; phylum Arthropoda; class Insecta; order Blattodea; family Blaberidae; genus Diploptera; species Diploptera punctata. The sequence continues at coordinate 47,230 of JASPKZ010001827.1, forward strand.
CTCTTGCGAGCAGGAAAACTGCATGAATTGGATAAAATATTAAAAGAATAAAATATTCAAATATGGGCACTCCAAGAAACAAGATTAACAGATTAAAATACAATGGATTTTGGGAACTATAGACTTTTCAAAAGTAAAACCGATAAACGAATTCTTAAAATTACACCACATTTCGGAGTTGCTTTTGCTATCCATAAGAATATATTAAACTCGGTAATAAATGTGAATCTCATAAATAATAGATTGATGACAATTACACTAAAATGTGCGAACCAAACATACACATTGATCAATGCACATGCGCCAATTAACAAAGACAATAAAACAGATTGCAAAAAAGTACATGATTTTTGGGAAACATTGGAAGAGAAAGGTACTAAAAATTCCACAGAATCACGTTTTAATCCTGTCAGGTGATTTTAATGCACAACTGGGCAAAGAAAAGAAAATATAAGAAGACAATTGGCAAGTATCCAGCGCATAAGTGGACCAAACCGAATGGACAACGACTAGTTTGAATTTTGCAGAGAATTTAACCTACACATTTAAAAGGAAACCATCAAAACAAATGACATGGTGTGCACCAAACTCAGTTCTAGTGAATATCAAATTGATCACGTGGCAATTTCTTTTTTCCACCATAGAGAAATTATGAATGTCCAAGTTAGAAGAGGTGCAAACATCGATTCGGATCATTATCTGACAAGAATTAAATTGAAATTAAACCCAGGAGACTTACCAAAAGGCAGCCTTCAATATCGAAGTTTGCCACCAATAACATTCCGTCAACAACGAATTAGAAATTAAGCAATCACATCATTGGCAAAAACTCAAAAGTAAAGTAACTGAAACCGCACAAATGTTAATCCCTCTACAAAGAAAGAGAAAGCATCCTTGGTGGAATGAAGAATGTCACAAAGGTATAGCAGCGAGGCACCGAGCATACGTTAATTGTAATAGTCAAAAAACAGAAAAGAACCATAACGCATTCTTAGTGCACAGGAAAGAAGCAGCCAAATTAATCAGGAAAACAAAAAGGAAATATGAAAATGATCAATTATTGAAATTGAGAAAGACTTTCAAACAAACAACACGCGGAATGTCTACAAAACTTTTAAGACCAAACTCACTGCGTACCAACCACAGAGTCTCTGCTTTAAAAGAGAAGATGGCCTATTGGCACTAAACAACTAGGAAAATTACAGACAACTTGCTAAATATTTTGGGAAACTTCTTAACTGCCCAATACCAATAAACAGATTCCCCCCCCACAAGAACCTGAACAATCAAATCCAGACTCATCACCACCGGACTTAAAAACAATAAGGCAGCAGGTGAAGATGGAATTGTGGCATAACTCCTCAAAGTGGCACACCAATGACCATAAAAGAAATCACAACACTTGTGCAAGAAATGTGGCAAACAGAACACATTCCACAGGATTGGAAGACTGCATTAATCCACCCGTTACATAAACAGGGAGACAGAACAGATGTGAACAATTATAGAGGGATTTCATTATTATCAGTCCCATACCAAATTTTATCTCAATGTCTGCTCGACAGAGCGCAACGGCAACTCGAACCGAATATAGGAGAATATCAAGCAGGATTCAGACCAGGCAGATCATGTCCAGAACAAATCCTGAACCTTAAGCTAATCCTTAGACACCAGAGAATTTGTAGCAATGATTTAGTGTGTATATATTTGTTGACTTTAAAAAAGCTTACGATTCGGTTGACCGAGAATCACTATTTGAAATATTGAAAGAACAAGGTTTAGACCATAAGACTCTTGCAATTATTGGACAGACACTAACGATACAAGGGCTAAAGTTAAATTCATGGGGGAAATTTCTGAATCCTTTGAAATTAACACAGGAGTAAGACAAGGAGATGGACTTTCTCCACTACTCATCAATTGGGTTCTTGATAAAGTAATACAAGAATGGCATAAACAGAAAAACAATATTTAAATTGTTAATCAACCAATCCCCATTCAGGAATGGAAATTTGAGATTGATTGC